>SJXQ01004083.1:16529-54895 GCA_006408695.1 Aepyceros melampus | reverse complement strand
GGGTACAGTTTTTCTTTTAGAAGTGTCAGTTGAAATATCCCCCTTTAGTTTCCAGCCTTCTCCTTCTCAACTCTTGAAACTAAATGCGTTGTAAAATATTGCCAAAATGGAAAGTGTTTTGTAATACTGCAATAAAGAATGCTTGTTTTGTGGACTTCTGTACATTAGTGCATTGTTCTGTCACACTTAGGGTGCAGTTGCAGCAGACTTGAACCTTAAAGAATTAGGAAATAATTCTACTTCATGAAATTAAAATGTTACTTCCAACAATATTTATTGATCTCCTCCTCTATTAAAAATAGTAGTTTCCAAGCATGACTGTGTGTCTGAACCACCTGAGGAAGTTGTGAAAATTCCAAATTCCTAGGCCTCATCCCAGGTCTGCTGGATTAGAAATTGGTGGGATGTCGGGAGGTAGAGTTGGGAATCTTATTTTAAGATCACCAGGTGATTTTGATATAGTTAGTTGACAGCTGAGTATCATTTATTTAGGGGAGTGTTCTAGATGCTAGGAATATGGAGGTACAAGAGCTGGGTAGAAGAGTTAGGGTTTGACAAACCAGGGTTAAGATATCAATGCACATAGCATGCTATGTGACATTCTTTAAAATATTTCCCTACCCTTACCAAGGATGAGGCAGCACATCAATGCCGGACATACTGCTTGTCAAGCAAACAGTGTCTAGTTTGAGAAGTACTACAGTAAGAATAAATGCAAGGTGCTTTGATGGCTGGTTGAAACGATACTTAACCCAGTCAGGTGGGATTGGGAAGGCTTGATGAGTATTCAAAGAAGACTAGGGAATTGGTTAAAGTAAAGAGGCGGGGGTGAGGAAATTATGTTCCCAGCAGAAAGCTGACATGAGTAAATCAAGAGTGAACAGTGAAGAACAGGCTGTTCACTTGAAAACTGTATGATTGTGATTGGAAGAAGGAATTTAAGAATGAGCAAGCAGAAGTTAAGATGGAGAGGTTAACCAGCTCTGTGATAAGGTCCTTGCATTTCGTTTTCCCCTTACCTCCATATGGAGGCGTCATTAAAACATTTTAAGCAGAGGAGTGGCCTGACCTGAGTGGCATCAACGGAAAATTCTGGCTGCCTTGTAGAGAGGTGGCACTGGAGACAGTGGTATGCCAGGTGAGAGGTGATACTGGTCTGAGCTCAGATAGTGACTGGACAAGGAGGAGGTAATAGATTTGAGAAATGAAGGGGGAAATCTGATGAGATTCGGCTGGATGACAGAAGTATGGGGGGAGAAGAGTCAGGTTTCTGGTTTGAGCAGTTGGGTAGATACGCTGCTTATTAAAATTTTAAGAAACACTGGAAAAGGAAACGGGAGTAAGACGAAGGAAATGAATTCAGTTGTGGGTAAGTAGAATTTTTGACACTTGTGAGACTTCAACAGGGACATTTAATAGGCAACTGGGTATGCAAGTCTGCAACTCCATTTCAGTGCCTCAGTTGTGTCCGACTGTGACCTCATGGACTGTAGTACATTACCAACTGGAGCTTGCTCAAACTCATGTCCATCAGGTCGGTGATGCCATCCAACCATCTCCTCTGTTGTCCCCTTCTGCCTTCACTCTTTCCCAGCATCAGGGTCTTTTCCAGTGGGTCAGTTCTTCGCATCAGGTGGCCAGAATATCAGGTGGCAACTCAACAGCAGAATTCAACATTATGCTCCACTGATTCCTTACTGACTTCTTTCTCCTTTGCTAACTTCTTGTTTTTATCTTTTCCTTTGCTAACTTCTTGCTCTTTACATGTTAGAAGTCTCAGCTTGTTCTGATCCCCTTTCTTCTCTTTACACTCACTTTTATCCTAGGTGAACTCATTCAGGCTGTGGCTTTAAATACCATGTAATATGATTACACCAAATTTGTGTCTCCAGTTGTGTCTTCCCTTAACTCGATTATATCCAGCTGCTTACTTGACCTTTCCACTAAGTTGTGTGGAACATAACTGTTTGAAGACTCTGCTGGGACCAAACAGAACATCTCCAAAATCCATTTCTCTTTTCCTAGTATTCCTTATCTCAGTCTTCACCATCCATCCAGATTGGATCAGATTAAAAACTTAACAACTTGATTTCTTTTACTCATTTATACTTGGAAGTCCTTTTAATTCTGCCTCTAAAATATAGCCTTGAAACCATCTTTATATTCCTAGTTGTAATCCCAATATGAGCTATAGTCTCTGGTAAGTGTGGTTAGCCCATTCATAGGCCCCCTCCCCCTACAGTCCTGCACCTCTAAAAACCATTTTTCATGCAGTACCAAAAGTATTGTATGTCATGTCTTTTTAAAGTCCTTTCGGTGACCTCCTATTATATGTAGGCTATAAATTCCTTACCTTGGCTTACAGAGCCCTGTGTGATCTGGCCTTTGTCTCTGCAACCTCATAGAACGTTTATCCATGTTAGCCTGCCTTAACCACAGCAGTCCTAGTTCTTAAAGGGACCAAACGTGCTTCTGCTTTAGCATCTCTGTATATGGTTTGTCTCGGAGTCTCTTCCCTCATGCTTACCTGGCTGACTGGTTTTCATCACAATGTTGGGTCCCATTCCACCCTCCCTCCCAGGTCTTTGCTGGCCTTCCTATCTACAATACTTTTTCCAGTCACATTCACATCACCTCTTGTAATGTCATCATAGTACTTAGCACTACGTGAACTCTTTTTGTGGTTAATTTTTCTCCATTAGAATGTAAGCTCCAGGAGAGTAGGGAACCTCTTCTTTTGATCACTGTTCTACCCCAGTACCTAGAACAGTGTCAGACACAATAGGTTCAGTTCAGTTCAGTCGCGCAGTCGTGTCCGACTCTTTGCGACCCCATGAATCGCAGCACGCCAGGCCTCCCTGTCCATCACCAACTCCCGGAGTTCACTCAGACTCACGTCCATTGAGTCTGTGATGCCATCCAGCCATCTCACCCTCGGTCGTCCCCTTCTCCTCCTGCCCCCAATCCCTCCCAGCATCAGGGTCTTTTCCAGTGAGTCAGCTCTTCTACACAATAGGTAGGTGCTCAGTAAATACTGACTGACTGAATCTATTATAGATTTGAGTCATTAATGTATAAATGGTAATTAAAGAGGAAAGTGGATATGAGAAAGCAAGACAGGAGTGGTTTTTCCATTCTCCGTGAATACTAGAATTAGCTAGGAACTTTTTTACAAGGTGAAGGATGTCTGGGCTCCAATCCAAAACAATGGAATCTATGAGGCCTGGCACATTTAATGATCAAAAGCCCCATTTGATTCTGATGGTTTTGGAGACTAGAGAGAGTAGAGCCTAGGACGAACTTTGAGAAATACCAACATCTAAGAGATAATAGGAGATAATGGAAGCGACCATATGAATGACCAGTGAGGTGTCTGTGAAACCCAAGGGGAGAGTGGATTTCAAGGAGAGAAAAAAAAGTACTGATGTCAAGTGCTCAAGTTGGCCAAGCTATATAAAGACTAGGGGCTTCCCTGATGGCTCAGCTGGTAAAGAATCCGCCTGCAAGGCAGGAGACTCCGGTTTGATTCCTGAGTTGGGAAGATCCCCTGGAGAAGGGATAGGCTACCCAATCCAGTATTTTTGGGCTTCCCTTGTGGCTCAGCTGGGAAAGAATATGCCTGCAATGCCGGAGACCTGGGTTCAGTCATACCTGGCTTCGATTCCTGGGTTGGGAAGATCCCCTGGAGAAGGGAAAGGCTACCCACTCCAGTATTCTGGCCTGGAGTATATAGACCATGGGGTCGCACAGAGCCGGACACGACTGAATAACTTTGACTTTCGCTATAGGAAGCATTCGTTATATATAGCAACGTGGAGTTGTAAATTATCTTTGCACAGGATTTCTCAGCCTTGGTGCTACTCACATTTTGGGTTGGATAATTTTGTTGTGAGGGGCCCTCCTGAACTTTGTAGGATGTTTAGCTGCTTCCCTGACACCAGTAGCAGTCCCCAGTTATGACAACCAAATGTATCTCTGGACATTACCAAATGCCCCTGGCTGGTGGGAGCAGGGGAGTGGGGAGGAATTACCACTTTTAAGAATCACTGCCTTAGCAGAGGTGGCTTTGGTAGAAAATTGAACCCAAACTGAAGTAGGGTAATAAATAAAAGAGAAATGGAGACAGGTGATGTGAGCGACGATTTAAGAGCCTTGATTATGAAAGGTGGTTAGAAGTAGGATGAGGTAAGAAGGGGAGACATGTAGACCAGGGTTATGGGTTTTGAATTTTAAGATGGGTGGGAATTGATCACGTTTATGCACTACTTGGAAGGAAGTGGGGATAATTGGTATTTAAATTCCTTGAAGGAATGGCATCCAAACACTGGAGGATTTTGCCTCAGAAGGGGAGAGTGCCTCTTGCATTGTAATCGGAGGTGAGAATAAGTGCAGATGCTGATAAAAATAGTAACAAATGACCAACATTTATTGGGAGCTTACTATGTACCAAGCGCTTAATAGATTGGTGTGTGTGAACTCATTTAATTCTTGTAAAAATGCTGTGAGGCAAAGAGGTATAGGGAAAAATACTCCTTTTGAATATGAAATCACAGGAGAGGTGAATGGTGTGAATGATTTTGATTGCTACCGGAAGGAGGCTCTGAAAGGTTAAGTACCTTATCCAGCATCACATCTCTAGTTAAATTACAGAGATCAGATACTAAGTAGAGTATCTGGCCTTAGTACTTGTGCTCTTAACTACTGTGTATAAGGATTCTTATAACAGAGATAGCAAGTATTTGGGGTAATTTTCATCTGATGTTTTTTTTTTTTTTTTTTTCTCCCTGAAGAGAAATTACAATGATCTGTTGAGAGTTGAGGAGGTAATCTGATAGAAAGTTTGAAGAGACTGTAGGAAATACGATGAGAACAGAGAAATAACTTGTAGGAAATAGGAAAGTATCGTCACTCAACACCCATAAGGTTGCCAGAGAGCAATAAGGGCTCAGTTAAGGTAGGAGGCAAGTATTTTGGGGGAACCAGTCTATGTATGTGTGAATTCTCTCCACCGTAGTCAGCAACCTGATTATAGGATCAGAGGCAATTTGATTCAGGGTTGGCAGTTTTATTAGGGAGAGAGATGCTAGTGGAAGTATGAGACTAGTGAGGAGAGTGATTGCTGGATGGGTCTGGGCTGAGTAGAAATTATAATGAGAGGGGCCTGGCTAACAATTTAGGGAAGTCAAGAGCTTAGGGTTGTTGATGAGATTCAAAGGACTGGTAGTGGGGTTAAAAAGCTGGATAGATGGGTGATTTGGGTCAGAAAGTATTACAGATGTTCATGAGTATTTTGGAGTTGGAGCCATTCCTGGGGGTGACAAGGGCTGCGTGTGGCCACGGAATGAGTAACTGAAAGGGAAAAGCCTTTGTAGCTGAGGTTAAGGACCAAGGAGCTGAGGTGTCAAGATGGTTGTCCATAGCAATGGTGATAGCAAGACTAAGATTCAAGCAATGAATGAGATGAAATAGGGAAGTGGGCAGAGGGTGGGAGAGCTAGTTTGAGCCAAGAAAGACCCTCTCAGGGAAACAATGACAGGAGATCGTGACATTGGAAGGAATGCCGGAGGAAGAACATCTGCCGTTTCAGGAAGAGGCCAGTTCAAGAGCCAGATTTCAGTTACAACACAGAGATGGGTGAGAAATGTTTGAAGAGGTAGAGAGTGTAACTCTGTTCCCCACCCCCCATTAGTGAGAGTATCTAGAGATCCCATTAGAAAGGGAGGAGAAAGGAGGGGTCTTACATTTTGGATGGTGTCCAAAATCAATCCCAACAGATCCAGATGGTTGAGAAGAGTGGGCAGTTCAGGCCTCAGAGAAGTTGCCCCAGCTTGGACTAAGCATGTTTCTAAGAACGTTGGGTCTAGGTAGCTGTAGTACTGGGAAGACTGGAATGTTGCTGGTCTCCCAGATGGTAGATGCTGTATGCAGACCTTTATGCTCGTGCTGCCTTAAATTTGGGGAGGGCTGGTGGAATTAGGATGGAGGTCCTGCTGAGCAGAGACTGTGGTATTTGGCTGAATAATGAGACCCCACCCCCACCCCCCGGAGAGATCCAGAAGTGTGGAAGAGGAAGGGTTGGAGATCTGTGGGCAGAACTGCAGGAGAGGAGAGCCTGAAGTAAGTATACAGTTAAGGACTCATTTTGTACCCATAGGCTGTTAAAGTGTAAAAATGTTAATTGCTCAGTTGTATCCAACTCTTTGTGACCCTGTGGAACCTGCCAGGCTCCTCTGTCCCTGGGATTCTCCAGGCAAGAATATTGGAGTGGGTAGCCATTCCTTTCTTCAGGGGATCTTCCTGACCCAGGGATCAAACCCCAGGCTCTTTCATTACAGGCAGATTCTTTGCTGTCTGAGCCACCGGGAAGCCCACTCTCACTTTTCACTGTACTCATTGTTAAGGCCCAGGGAAATTTAGGTTAGGATGCTCACTGTGCAAAACTGCAGCGTGGACAAGAGAGGAAGAGACCATTTTCCCATCTTTGGCCTTTGTGCCACACTATTAGAGGCAGTGCTGCTTATACCCCAGAATAGTGATACTATTCCTTTGGTTTTTACTCACAATTCTGTAAAGCAAAGCATGACTTTATAAGCGGTAGGGCAGGTCACAGATAAATCTCAGTGACATATACCATGCTGGATTCAGAATAACTGGACTACTCTAGAACCTGGAATGTGGGGCAGCAGAAGGGAACATTTGTTTCACTTTGGCCTTTCCTGCTCAACGGGAAGAACTTGACCTCTCACTGACTGCTCAATAAGATGGCAGGGGTACATGAAGGCAGCAGAGCTTTTTAGATCTCTGGTGGTCACAGGCTCACATGGCAACACTAGAGAGAGGAATAGAGAAAAGGAATCTCCACTTAAGTGCCTTCTGTGGAATGCCAGGCACCAGGAGGTTTTGTGTTATTCTGACTTGCCAGGCGGCACCAGGAGACGTGAGCGACGCGAGTTCAATCCTCGGGTCGGGAAGATGCCCTGGAGGAGGGCATGGCAACCCACTCCAATATTTTTGCCTGGAGAATCCCCATGGACAGAGGAGCCTGGCAGGCTATGGTCCATAGGGTCACAAAGAGTGGGACACGATTGAAGCAACTTTGCACACATGCATGTAATCCTAAGAGCCCTCAGAAGTAGTATGCATTACTCCCTTCATTTTGTAGGTGAGGGTGGTTCAGTAACTTCAGAGTCGAAGATCAAGTGAGTGATGGGCCCTGGGACTTGATTTCAGATTTGTCTGACTCCAGAGTCTAGGCTTTTCCTTTTAATGGAGGACATAGCTTGCTGGGATTGGTGTGACCAGTCCTGTTGGCCAAGGAAAACTGAAGCATTTCGTAAAATGCGGGAGGCACTAAGGCAGTTCTTAGAGAGTAAATAGAGTCTGTCAAGGGAGTGACCCTAAGGGAGTTGGAAAGCAGGTGTGAGAGAAGAGACAGCAGAGAGGATGGTTGGTCTTAAGCCTAATTTATCTCTTGACCACCAATAGGGAGATGGTGGGGTGTGGGGAGGAACAAGTTAGTAAGAGGAAATGGCCCAAGAGCCAAGCTCTCCAGGATTTTCTCCCATTTTCCTCCTCAGCAGCCCCCTCTGGACAAAGGCTCAGCTCTGGCTTTGTCATCACATTCTGGGTGCAGACAAAGGACTTGATGTAGGAAGACAGGCTGGCCATCCAGAGCAGGTTTGTCTCTTGGAAAGGACATGTGGCTGAGAGCAAGGAAGGCCCAGCCAGGAGTAAGGAGATCTGTGTTTCAGTGCAGCTCATGATGAAGGGAACCATCATGGTAGGTAGAGTGATACTCATTTATTCATGGAAGATAAGTACTGATTATTTTCTCAGGCGAGCCTGAGAAGCACCCTTAAGGAAAGAGCAGGAACTAACCCTAACTGACCTAGTTGGGGGTCTCAGCAAAGATCTGAAGCTGTTTTCTGATCCCTTGTGCCCAGGACCCCTGTGACTTGTGTTTGGGGGATATAGAGAAAGAGGGTAGGAAGCCAGGGGTATCAGACCCTTTCTGGGGGTTTAGCTTTTTCTGTTGGTCTAACATGGCACTGGACTTTGTAAGAAACAAGGGGTTCAGCTCTGTAAGTTTAAAGTCTTGGATATTTGACTCTTCAGGTTTCTCAGGCTCTTTCCGGAACCTTGTGAACTCCACCTTCATGCTGGTCTTTGGCATCTCACATACAAAGAAAACCTTGTTCTTTAGCTTGTTTTGGATCCAGGGATCGATGGAGGCCAAAAGAATTAATGTTTCTTGTAGCTGCATTGAAACAAGCCCCGTGGCTGGCTCCCTTCAGGCCAGCCCTGGGAGTGGGGAGGGGAGTTCTGGCCACAGGTCACTCTGAGTCCCAGGGAGTGAGGTCAAGGGACAACGTCTAAGGGCTTATTCCCCTCCCCTCCGTCAGAGGGCAGTTGTGTGAGGAGAGCGGGAGAGGCTGGAGGAAGAGGAGAGCGGGGGTGCCTTACACTCTTCTTCACAGACGCGTTCTTCTCCACATCCAGCATGTCCAGGACCAAGTGGAACACCTGTGGGCTGCGGATCCCCAGGACACTCTGGCAGAGGCAGGATGAGGGCGTCTCAGCAGCCGGCCCAGGAAGATGCCCCGTCTATGCTCTCTTCCATTCTAGTGCCCTCGTGATGGCCCTTTACCTGGACAGGAAGTGTGGCTTCCCAGCTGCTTCCTTACCTTTGAGGGCCTGCCTCAGCACTGGGCTCCAGTACAGTGTTTTTCACCAGAAGAGTCGGGATAGTTTCTGTCACATCTGAGCAATGCCCCTCACACCCTTCACCTGTCCCTTCTACCCAGCTCCAGTCCTGCAGAACAGCTTTCCCGTAACTCCTGGTATGGTGGGAAGTCTCAAATAAAAAGGCCGGCAAGCCACCTCCCCACACTTTGCCACCCTTTCTTCCCCTCTGTAGCTCTCCTGGACTGCCCACTCCCTCGGCCATCAAGACATCTGGTCAGAGTTGCGGAGCTGGCCTTACCAGAGAGATGACTGCTTCCTTGCGTGCCAATGCATTTGCGCTCATCAGCTGCCTGAAGAGAAGGGAGTGAGTGTGTTGTGGTCCAGTTAAGGGGTAGGGGAGGAAGACTGGCTGCTTCTTACAGTCCAGAGTGACTCAGGCATAAAGCTGATGAGTGATGTTAATTTCATTAACGGCCCCTTCTTGTTTCTTGGGTCAGGAAAGGGACTGGGAGGGGAAAGGTCGGTACAACAGTTTCCCAAGGGGCTCTGTGTGATGATCAGGACTCACATTTGTCCAGAACTTTACCGTTTACAAATCCCTTCCAAGTCCTCATCTTAACTTGAGCTTTAAATAGCACCTCTGAGTGGCAGGTATTACCAGCCCCTTTTACAGATGAAGAAAAGCCCAGAGGTCAAAGAGTGACTTGGCCAGTGGCCTGGGCAGTGTGATCTGAGACCAGGCAGTGGTTCTCAGCTCTCACTGACCCTCTGTCCCCTTCCCACAGCCTAGGATTTGGCCCTGGTAGCTCCCAGCCCGAGCCACTCACGCCTCCACCAAGTTCAACATCATGGGCTTCATCTTAAGCTCTTCCACAGTTTCAGCAACAGCCTGCCTCATAGCCTGAAGATAGATTAAGGGGGACAGAGACTCAGGGGTGTGCTCTTAAGTGCTTCCCAAACTTTTTTTTGATGTGGACCATTTTTTAGCCTTTATTGAATTTGTTACATTATTGTTTCTATTTCACGTTTTGGTTTTTTGGCCGCAAGGCATGTGGAATCCTAGCTCCCTGACCAGGGATTGAACCCACAACCCCTGCACTGGAAGGTGAAGTCTTAACCACTGGACCATCAGCCTTCATTGAGAGTTTACTTTGTGCTGTGTGTACGGCCTTTGCCTCAGGGAGCTCACAGTCTGGTGGGGGAAACAGACAAGTGAACAGGCAGTCAGACTTGTGAACTAAATGTAGGGACAACAGGAGGGTCTCCTAGCTCAGTCTGAGTTCCAGGAAGACTTCCTGGAGGAAGTGATGCCGCAGCTGAAACCTGAGGCATGAGTAGGAGTTAGCCAGGCTGAGAGGCTGGGGGCCAACTTCCCTGGGCAGGGGGAAAGCAGGTACAAAAGCCTGGAGGCAGGAGAGAGCACAGAGAGGTTAGGGAAGAGGAAATGGTTCAGTTTAGGTGACCATACAGAGTCTTCAGAGCGGGACACTCTGAGCAGCTACACTGGGACCATGGGTATAAGTCAGGGCAGGGCAGGGTGCTACCAAGCACTGCTGGTGCGTGGCTGAGCACGAGTGTGGTGAGGGTGGAGAGTCAGGCAGGCCTTGGGTGGTGAAGGGCTATGTAAGCCCTCTGAGAGCTTGGGGAGTAACTGAGAAGTTCTTCGCAGAGGTGAGCTGCAATCTGATTCACAGCTTAGAAAAATGTCTTTAGCAGTGCTGTGGCTGGCTCTGTAGCAAGCTCTAAGAAAGGTAAAAGTGCAGGGGAGGCAGGGTGATTCTGTTGGTGGTGATTGGAACGCTTCCCATAGGAGGTGTTGTCTGGGCTGGCCTGGAAGGGGTAATCGTATTTTAATAGGCAGTAGGAAAGAGGAGCTACTTACCAGTGGAACTGAAAGCAGAGGCAGTTTTCCACTTTTCATGGGAGGGAGGAATAACAGGGCACTTTAAGCTGAGAGGACTGCCCGCACAGAGGCCAGACGGCTTGGAGACAGGAGCTGTGTTCTGGGGAATGTGACGCATGCTTTGGGGGGCATGCATACACAGAACCATACAAAAAAGATCTGAACGACCCAGAGAACCATGATGGTGTTGTCTGGAGCCAGACATCATGGAGTGTGAAGCCAAGAGGGCCTTAGGAAGCATCACTATGAACAATGTTAGTATAGGTGATGGAATTCCAGCTGAGCTGTTTCAAATCCCCCAAAATGATGCTGTTAAAGTGCTGCACTCAATATGCCAGCAAATTTGGAAAACTCAGCAGTGGCCATGGGACTGGAAAATGTCAGTTTTCATTCCAATCCCAAAGAAAGGCAATGCCAAAGAAAGTTCAAAGTACTGCACAATTGCACTCATCTCACATGCTAGTAAAGTAATGTTGAAAATTCTCCAAGCTAAGTTCAACAGTATGTGAATCGAGAACTTCCAGATGTTCAAGCTGGACTTAGAAAAGGCAGAGGAACCAGAGATCAAATTTCCAACATTCGTTGGATCATAGAAAAAGAAAGAGAATTCCAGAAAAACACTTACTTCTGCTTCATTGACTATGCCAAAGCCTTTGACTGTGTGGATCACAACAAACTGGTGTAAAATTCTTAAAGAGATGGGAATACCAAACCACCTGACCTACCTCCTGAGAAATCTGTATTCAGGTCAAGAAGCAACATTTAGAACCAGACGTGAAACAACGGACTGGTTTCAAATTGGGAAAGGAGTATGTCAAGGCTGTATTTTGTTACCTTGCTTATTTAATTTATATGCAGAGTACATCATGCGAAATGCTGGACTGGAGAAGCACAAGCTGGAATCAAGATTGATGGGAGAAATATCAATAACCTCAGATATGCAGATGATACCACCTTATGGCAGAAAGTGAAGAGGAACTGAAGAGCCTCCTGATGAAAGTGAAAGACGAGAGTGAAAAAGCTGGCTTAAAAAACTAAACATTCAAAAAACTAAGATCATGGCGTCCCATCAGTTCATGTCCCATCAGTTCATGGCAAATAGATGGGGAAACAATGGAAACAGTGACAGACTTTATTTTCTTGGGTGCCAAAATCACTGCCGATGGTGACTGCAGTCACAAAATCAAAAGACACTTGCTCCTTAGAAGAAAAGCTATGACCAACCTAGACAGCATATTAAAAAGCAGAAACATTACTTCACTCACAAAGGTTCACATAGTCAAAGCTATGGTTTTTCCAGTAGTCATGTATGGATATGAGAGTTGGACTATAAAGAAAGCTAAGTGCCGAAGAATTGATGCTTTTGAACTGTGGTGCTGGAGAAGACTCTTGAGAGTCCCTTAGACTGCAAGGAGATCAAACCAGTCAGTCCTAAAGGAAATCAGTCCTGAATATTCATTGGAAGGACTGATGCTGAAGCTGAAGCTCCAATACTTTGGCCACTTGATGCGAAGAAGTGACTCGTTGGAAAAGACCCTAATGTTGGGAAAGATTGCAGGCAGGAGGAGAAGGGGACGATAGAACATCGATGAGGTGGTGGATGACATCACTGACTTGATGGACATGAATTTGAGCAAGCTCCAGGAGTTGGTGATGGATGGGGAAGCCTGGCTTGCTGCAGTCCATTGGGTTGCAAAGAGTTGGACACAACTGAGCAACTGAACTGAACTGAACTGAACTTTGGGGGGCAGTGTGGTGGGAGCCAAGGCAGGGTGGAGGTCCTTTAGAGAAAGGTGAAGAGACAGGTTTGAGCTGCCCGGGCTTGGGAGCATTGGTCTCACTTACGAAGAAGGGTTCATTATATGTCTTCCTCCTGAGTAGGTCAAATGTGAGGTCTTCCAGACCATGGCCTGGATCTGTTCCAGCCCTATGGCCTTGAGCATTTGCATGGCTTCAAAACGGTCCTGAGGGCAGACACAAAGGACAGACCACCGTCCTCATCCCGCAGCATATCCTTGTGATGGAGCAGGAGGGGTACTAGGCAGTTGAGAGCTTACCTCCAGGATGCTGGAACTGGACAGCTGGTCCAGGATGCTCCTGACAACTGTGGCTGAGTGCACACCCATTATCTTGACCAGCACGATGAGTGCCTGTAGGGGTGGGCAGGGCGGGGTGGGGTATACCAGCCCGAGAGGCCTTTGGATGGCCAAGCACGCTTGAGGGCTAGAACTTGTAGGAAACAGGCAGAGTCCTTTCTCCTCCCTCTTGGCCTCATGCGTGAGAGTGCAAGCTCATGTGAGCGCACACGTGCACAGACGTGAATGAATGGACTATACACAGATCTGTGTCCACTGACGCCCACGCGACCCGCATACATATTCACACACACACACAGGACCCTGTGGCGCTCCCTGCTGAAGCTCCTTTTCTCTGGGATGAGGGTGACAGGGTCCAGAGCCCACCAGAGTCAGCACCGCTTCCCCAGGGCTCCCCAGGGAGCCCGGCCCCCCGCACTTCACACCTTCATCTGCTGGGTCTTCGGCCCTTGACACAGGAACTGCAGCAAGTACTCTCGGGCCACACTGCTGTGGGGCCTCAGGAACCCCAAGCACAGGGCCGCCTCCGCCGCCGCCTTGCACCCTGCCTTCTTTATCAGCATCCGTAGCGCCAGCACCAGCTTCTCTTCATCCTCCACCTGAGTCCTCTTGAGAGGGAGACGGGGCAGTTGGACTAGGTCTTTGGGCAGGCTTTGTAAGGGCAATTCATGACTGCTTCCAGCCCATTCTCCCTCTTCCCCAGAAGGAATCTCCTGTCAAGAGCTTAATTTACCCACTTCCCTTCTTGCTGCCATCTACTTGCTCCCAGCTCACATCCTTTCACTTCTCTATGACTTTTTCTTGTGGGTGGGTCAGCATTACTCTCTTTAATACTCTGCTGTCTCAGCTCTTGGCATTTGAAAAAAATATACAGGTCATTGCCCCGACGCCTCTCCTCCCATAACCTTGTCCTTGACGCTATGTCAGCCGTTAATTCCCACAGAGGGGCTTCATCGTTACCCGTTACTGCAGCTTCTCTCTGACACCCTCTCCTCCTGTCTTTCTGGTTCTCCTCTGATGTCAGCAGTTATTATTATACCTACTGTATAGCACAGGGAACTCTACTCAGTGCTGTGTGATGACCTAAATGGGAGGGAAATCCAAAAAAGTATGGGGCTTCCCTGGCGGCCCAGTGGTGAGGAACTTGCCTGCCAATCCAGGAGACATGGGTTTGATCCCTGGGTCGGGAAGATCCCCTGGAAAGGGAAATGGCAACCCACTCCAGTACTCTTGCCTGGAAAATCCAGTGGACAGAGGAGCCTGGTGGGCTGCAGTCCATGGAGCTGCCAAAGAGTTGGACATGTTTTGTCCAAGTTTGTTGGCTAAACAGCAACAATATATACGAATGACTGATTCACTTTGCTGTACAGTGAAAACATTGTAAAGCAACTATATGCCAATGAATTTTTTTAAAAGGAGTATATTAAATAGCTTTACTTTGAACTTATTTAATTATCTGTACGTGAATATATATGTGGGTTAGTTACTCATGTATTTTTTTCTATCATAAATTGTCTATAAAAATTCCTTTCATTTGTATAGTGTGGTCAGAGTGCTTTTATTTATTCCTGTTGTTAATTGAATTCTTTTAAACAGGAATTGGGAGTCTCTACTTGGCTATTACATAAAAGATGAGTTCTTTTATGTAAGTATAGATGTATATGCGGGGGATTGTGAGGGTTTTTTATAAAAGAACATGGTCACATCTATCCCTTAGGCATATTGTGTTATCTCCATTGCTTTTTTATTTTTTAAACTTTTCTTAACAAAAGAATCTATCCGTAACTTTTATATTATTCACTTTCAAATCCTTATAAATAAAAATGAAAGTGAATTTTTTTGTATATTTAATGCTATAAATCACTCTATTAAAAAAGTTGTTGGACTGCATGAAGACTAACAATTCATCGAGCAACTTTGCCCTCCTCCTCACTTTCTTCCCTTTTACCCAGCTTCAATTCCATGGTCCCTGAACTCCTTTACCCTCTCTTTATTGTATTAAACTCTCCACCAACTCTATGCCTGCACTTCCCAGAGGAAATCAAAGTTATGATGACTAATCTTGCTTGAAGTATATGAACACAAACCTTAAGAAAACCCTTAATGATGCCTAATGGTCAGACTGCTTTTCCCTGGGCAGTTCTCTTTCCCACCTTCCTAATTCATATTCCTTCCTCTGGACCCTCTAACACTTCTTCCTCTATTCTCTTAAGTTGATGACCTTGCTTCCTACTTTATTCAGCAAAATAAAAGCAACTAGAAAAGAAGTTCCAGAGACATTTACTACCACTTCTGTCCAACTTTCAACACCTGCACCCATATTCCTTCCTTTCCACAGTAGTGCCGACCATGACCATCTATCTAAAAAAGTTAGTCTTGGGCACTTTCCTGGTGGTCTGGTGGCTAGGACTGCACACTCCCATTGTAGGGAGCCCAGGTTCCCTCTCTGGCCAGGAAGCTAGATCCCACGTGCTGCCACCAAGAGTCCACCGCAACTAAAGATTCCGCATGCCACAACCAAGACTTGGTGCAGCCGAATAAATAAAAATATTTTAAAAATGAAGCCAATCTCTTACGTGTTCACTCTCATCCCTTCTCATCTTCTCAAGGACATTGCTGCCAGCTCTTCCCACCCTCTTCAAAATGATCGTTTTCTTAACGACTGGATCGTTACTCCTCAGCATTGAAACATGCTGCTATTTTTTCTCTTTCTAGAATTTACCCCTGCTGCTGACTACAGCTCTATCCAGGAAAGCTTGGACAGTTGCCCATTCTTGCCATCTTGCCCTTCTTTCCTCCCATTTTCTCTTAACCCTACTCCATTCAGACTTTCACTGCCCCACCAGAATAGTTCTTGTTAAGATAATCAATGATCCACCGCATGGTTAAAGCCATTGTATGGATTCTCAGTCCTTATATTATTTGATATGGTTGATTTGTCCCCCTTTCCTTGATAAATGTTCTTTACTTGATTTTCAGTATACCATACTATTGGTTGTCTTCCTACCTGTTGGCTACTTCTTAGTATTTACTGGTTCTTCCTCTTATCTCTGACCTCTTAACACTGGAGTGCCCCAAGGCTTGATTCTTGGTTCTTACTGATCTCATCTCGTTGAATGACATGATATGCTACCTATATGCTGACAACTCAGATTTCTTCCACTAGTTCAGGCTTCTGAACTCCAAATTGTATAACCAGCTGCTTGTTTGTTGTTTCCTTTGGATGTCCAGAAGACGTCACAAACATAACTTGTCCAAAATTGGACTTCTGATATTACCTTCAAGCCTGTTCCATGTGTAGCTTTCTCTATCTTGAAGTGAAGTGAAAGTTGCTCAGTCCTGTCCCCATGGACTATTCAGTCCATGGAATTCTCCAGGCCAGAATACTGAAGTGGGTAGCCTTTCCCTTCTCCAGGGGATCTTCCCAACCCAGGGATAGAACCCAGGTTTGATTGAACCCAGGTCTCTGGCACTGGCCAGCAGATTCTTTACCAGCTGAGCCACAAGGGAAGCCCAAGAATGTTGGAGTGTGTAGCCTATCCTGTCTCCAGGGGATCTTGCCCACCCAGGAATGGAACCAGGGTCTCCTGCATTGTAGGCGGATTCTTTATCAACTGAGCTATCAGGGAAACTCACCTTAGCTGATGACAATTCCATCCTTTCAGTTTCTAGGCCAAAAGCCTCGGCTTCCTCCTTGTTGCCTCACTTTCTCTTATAGCTCACATTTAACCTGTCAGAGTTTTACTTTAAAAATATAGGCAGGGGATTTCCCTTGTGGTCCAGTGGCTGAGACTCCACACTCCCAATGAAGGGGGCCTGGGTTTGATCCCTGTTCAGGGAACTAGATCCCACATGCTGCAACTGTAAGATCCTGCATGCTGCAACCAAGACCCAACACAGCAAAACAAATCAATAAATATTAATACACATATACATACTCAGAACTTAATAACTGCTTACCAACCCCACTGCAACCACTGTGCTCCAAGCCACCACCGTGTCTCACCAGGATTGCTGTAACGACTCCTGACTGGTCTCTCTGCTTCCACTTTTGCCTTTCATCCCCTGCCCATCTTTCTTCAACATAGCGGTCAGAGTGAACTTTTTTTTTTTTTTTGCTACTGTGCCACATGAGGGATTTTAGTTCCCCAACCAGGGATCAACCAGGGATTGAACCCAGGCCCCCTGCACTGGGAGCACAGAGTTTTAACCACTGGACCACCAGGGAAGTCCCCCAGCGTGAACTTTTGAAACATAAGTTAGATCACATCATTGCTTTGTTCAAAAACCTGTTCCGCTCAGAAGAAAAGCTTAAGCACTTAAAGTCGTCCAGAAGGCCACATATGCGCTAGTCTCCTGTTAGCGTCTTTGGCCCAACTTCATTTCCTCCTGCTTTCTCTGTTCCCACCCCACTTCTGTCACATGGTCTCCTTGCCATTCCTTGCCCATACCAAGCCTGCTCCTGCCTTTGGGACTTTGGCTCGACTCTTCCTTTGCTGGGAATGCCTTCTCTCAGATATCTGCAAGGCTCACCCCTCACTTTCGTGCTTGAGCTCGAACGACGACTTCCACATGAGGCCTCCCCTGTCCTCCGTGTTTAAAATTGCAACTCATTCCATCTGCTTTCGGCATTCCCGATCACTCTCATCCCTCATCATCCTGATCACTCTCATCCCTCTACATAATTCTTCCATTTGCTGTTTCTAACATACTATATAATGAAATTTGTTGGTTATTACGTGTCTCCCCAGGTTTCCCCTGTGGCTCAGCTGGTAAAGAATCTGCTGGCAATGAGAGAGACTAGGTTCGATCCCTGGGTTGGGAAGATCCTCTGGGGAAGGGAAAGGCTACCCACTCTAGTATTCTGGCCTGGAGAATTCCATGGACTGTATAGTCCATGGGATCTCAAAGAGTGGGACACACTGAGTGACTTTCACTTTCACGTGTCTCCCCTCCCCTCTTCCCCCACCCCACTGGAATGTAAGCTCTACCAAAAGCTGAGATCTCTACCCGCTTTGGTTTGCTGACATATCCCAAGGGCCTAGGATAGCTGGTCCGTGATAGCTATTCAATGTAGGTTTGTTGAGTAAGTAGATGTCATGAATTCTATCTCATGTGGAGCAGTGATGGGGTCAAAATAAGAGGATCCTAAAGGGGAAAAATCTCAAGTAGTGTCAGCAGACTTTCTTGGTCCCTGTCCCCTCTGGGCAAAAGTTTTCCTTTAACAGGTTATTTTAAGGATGACAATAATAATGAGGCGTGGTCACTGAAAGAGCACAGGCACTGGGACTTCCATGCAGACCAGTGACTAGGACTCCACACTCCCGATGCAGTGGACCCAGGTTCGATCCCTGAACGGGGAACGAGATCCCACATGCCACAACTAAGAGTTTGCATGGCGCAAATAAGACCTGGTGCAGCCAAATAAATAAATATATATAAAAAAATAATCTAGGCATTGAAGTAGGTGCTTTACATATATTATCTCATTTAATCTTCTCAGCGATGCTATAACTACTATATCCATTTTAGAGGACAGATGACAACTCTGAAAGCTGGCTTTTCAGAGGTGGTATGACCAGTTCAGGAGCTATGCCAATGATTCTGTCCAGGCTACCTATTCCACAGGGGACTCCACAAGGACATCGTCCCCCCCGTCAGAGCTAGGAGCTAAGTTACCCTCTCCCTGGCTTAACCCCCAGCCAGCACCATTGATGACCTGTCCGACCTTGCCCCAGGGACTGACTCTTCCCTCCCAGTCACCTGATCTCTGGGGACAGCAGCCCAGGAGTTCAGAGCCGCCCGAAGTGCTATCAGAGTATCCATCCTCTGCCCCACATTTTGTCCCTTCAACTTCTTGATGAGAGTTTGGATCACGTGCTTTTTCAGGCATCCTGCACAGGGAGGAGCCTCACATCAGGGCAGAGCCTCTGAGGCAGCTCCTTCTGCCAGACTCCACCTGACTCCACTGAGGTCCAACTGTCGGCCGTCCCCCCAGGACACCAGAGCAGCTGGCTGAGCATGACTGCAGTTCCCAGTGCCTGCTCTCTGTCTCTCTCCCACCTCTTCTCCCTCTTTACCCCACCTTCCTTGGTCTGCCCAACAATCCCTCGGATCGTTCCCAGACCTGCCAATGACTAGGTTTCAGTGGGGGCGCCGTCAACTGCCTTCTGTCTTTCCCTAAAGGTGGATTGTGGCTACACTACCTCCTTCCTCCCCTGTCCCTACTCCCACCCAGGGGAGGACTCACTCACCCAGGATGGCCAGGGTTCGACAGGCCTCATACTTCAGTTTCTCTGGACTGGCTTGGGCCTGATTTAAGAGGTAGAGGGTGGGAACATGCCCTAAGGTGGTGGAATATCAGGAGCTTTCAGGATCAGCTCAGCTTAACTTTTCATTTTACAGATGAGGAAACCGAGGCCTAGAGAGTGACCTGTTTATGTTCAAACACAGGTGTGGGCAGGGTGATGTGGTGGAAGGACCATAACTTAGGAGTAAGACTTTTGTTCACATCCCTATCTGGTGTTTGATAGCCACGAGGCCTAGGGCAGGTCACCTGGCCTCTTGGAGCTTTCATTTTCTCATTAGAAAAATGCAGCTACTGCTAACTAGTTCTAGTATCAAAAGATTTAAATGATATTATGGGTAACAACACAGCCCACCCCCACCCTCAAAGTCAACTTCTCTATCAGACAAAGGGGATCTTCAGATCCCCCCTTCCCCATCCTTTAAGATCAAGCTACCCTTTAAAGAAGCCAAGGGCATGAGATGGGCACATGTCACACAAGGCGGCTGCCTCCTTCCGGCATCTGACCCTGGTGGGCCTTGTCTGTGCTCAGGTGCCAAGGCTCTGCAGACCGCAGGCCCTGTGTCCTCCTCTCCTGGACTCCGTGCAGCCCCAGACTCACCACCTGCCACAGTGCGTCCATGACAAACTTGTCTCTGACCCCCAGGCACCCCAGAGCCGCAGAAACAGGAGAGAGGAAAAGGAAGAGAGCTCGGACACCACTGCCACGAGCTGCCATCTTCTGGATACTGCTGGAGGTTGTTCTTGGAACATCACTCCCTCCCCGCCCTCCACCTCCAGCATCTTTCTCCTCACCAGCTCAGCCGACTCCTACCTGGCCTGTAAGCACACCCCTCCACCCTTGCCACTTCTCACCTGGGCTGCATAGAGCTGCTCATCCTCCCTGGGAGATTTCAGGCTTTCTGTGAGTTCCTGCTCATCCAGGGAAGCCAATGGCAGGGAAGAAAGGGACAAATATAGTTCTACTATGCTTCTTTCAAAGTGGAAGGAGCTCACCCAATCCACTCTCCTTCCCCCGCTCCCTTTTGCTGGCAGGGTCTCAGGGTGGGAGGATAGTGTGAGCCCGAGGTAAAGGCATCCTCAGAGTCTCCCCATTCTGCCCCGGCTCCTGCCATGGCCCCTGACCTTTAACCTTTGCCACTTCAGGGGTTCCCCAGCAGGGTCTAAGGGCTTGGACTCCATTGGAGACCTGCGAGTCAGCTTGCTCATGGGGAGATGGAGATTTTGGCTGAGGGTACCCTCCTTGAGGTGCCTGTGGGAGAAATCACACAGGTAGCCTGGTCCCCTTGCTCCCTTCCTCCTTACTTCACAGACTCTCCTCTGCCTCTGGTCCTCAGCCCAGCTCAGATCAGCTTCCATCTACCCCAGGGTCTCCTTGGGGGTCTGTAGGCTGATTTGCCCCACCCCAGTCCCCCAGCCCCACTCCATCCCTTTCTTTCTTTCCATCCTCTTAGAAGATGGGGAGGGCGTGGAGAACAGGAAAGGACAAAACACACCTGGGGTGATCTCTCATTTCCCACAGCGTCTTCTGGGCCTCCCGTTGCTTTCGGCGATCGTACAGGGTATACCAGTGCGTGTAGAGCTCGGGCTTCTTGTAGTAGCAGTAAGGTACGGCATTTGGCTTGCTCGGGTGCTCCCTCCAGCACCCCGGACTTGGGGGAAACTCTTCCTTTGGTGCCTGAGGCAGGTGCGAGTGGCAGAGTAGCCACAAGGGACATTTCTCAGCCAGGAAAAGGGCCAGGGTGAGAAGGGACTAGACGAGGGAAATACCCTTCGCCTCTCGTCCTGAAGACACAGCCAGCTCCTAACCAGCTGTGTGACTCGGACAAGTGACTTTACCCTGCCAAGGTCTCGGTCTTTTCATCTGCAAAATGGGTCTAATCATCCTTGTTCTGTACCCCTCCCAAGGTGGTTGTGAAGGACTAATGACATAAAGACTGGGAAACCATTGTTGGTTTGTAAGTTGATCTGAGTACAGTTGGCCCACTGTATCCACAGGTTCCACATCCATGGGATTCAACCAACCATGGGTTCAAAATATTAGGGGGAAAATAATTCTAAGAAGTTCCCAAAAGCAAAACTTGAATTTGCCATGTACCCGGTAACCCTTTACATACCATTTACATTGTATTAGGTATTATAAATAATCTAGAGAGGATGTGTGTAGGCTATATGCAAACACCACTCCATTTTATACAACAGACTTGAGTATCCGTGGATTTTGATATTCCCTGTGGGAACCAAGGGACAACTGTCCACGGTTCAGTTCGTTTAGAATTTCAAGGGACTTGAGAAAGTCATCTGGGGCCTTCCTGGTGGTCCAGTGGATAAGAATCTGCCTGCCAATGCGGGGGACACAGGCTCGATCCCTGGTCCAGGCAGATCCCACATCCCAAGGAGCAACTAAGCCCGTCTGCCATAACTACAGAGCCTGCGCTCTAGAGCCCATGAGCCGCGACAAGAAGAGCCCCCACAAGAAGAGCCCCCACAGTGAGAAGCCCACAGTGGACAGTAGCTCTCACTTCCCATAATAGAGAAAGCCCGTGTGCAGCAGTGAAGACCTTGTGCAACCAAAAAAGAAAGAAAGCCATCTGGGCAAGGAGCTGAAAAGGCCAGGGGCAGGGGAGGTGGTGGGTAAAGAGAGGGGTATTGGGGCTCCTGCTCATTCACTCGGCATTCGACAGATTTTTATTGAGCACCTACATGTGCCAAGTGCTCAGTGCTGGGGAGACAGTTATCATTCCTGTCCTCATGGAACTTAATAGTTTCATTGGAAAAATAGGATTTCTTCAAATAATCTGTCTTAGACACTTGGGAAACTGCAGCTCTGGTTGTGGCCAAGGGTTTTAGATGGGTCGGGATTTCTCTGAAGATTTGACAAGGATTCATTCTTGTCTCTTCTCAAGCCTTCCTGCCTCTACAACAACTCTCTGAAAAAGGGCTTCGGCTAGTGGTTCCCAGTGGGGTGACTGAGACCATCAAAATGAGTTCACAGGTGATTGTCGTGACTTCAGAAAATGGGACATTGACTCACTATGGAGGGTTGTCAGATTTTGTAAGGACCAAGCAAATAAAAAACAGGATTAAGACTTCTCTGGTGGTCCAGTGGCTACGATTCCAAGCTTTCATTGCAGGGGACCCGGCGGTGGGGAGTGGTGGTCAATCCCTGGTCAGAGAACTACATCCCACATGCCACAACCAAGACCTAGAGCAGCCAAATAAATAAAATTCTCTACTTCAATTAAGAACAAACAAACAAAACACTCCAGGATGTCCCACTGAATTTCGATTCCAGGCAGTGAAGGCAATATTTAGGACATAGGCATGTTGAAAAAAATTCATTGTTTATCTGAAATTCAAAAATAACTCATTATTAAGCAACTGCCTGCACAGCCAAAACTTAGAGATGTTATCTTGTAGCCACTCGACAAAGGGAGCGGGCAGAGGTTGGCTTGTGACAGAGGCTACTCCCGCAGTTCAGGGAGGGAAAGCCACTTGTCCAAGGTCACACAGAGTTAGTGGCAGCCCCAGGGGTGAGACTAGAGTTCTAAGTATGTGTTTGCATTAGTCATTCAGTCGTGTCTGACTCTTTGCGGCCACATGGACTGTAGCCCACCAGGACCCCCTGTCCATGGAATTCTGCAGGCAAGAATACTGGAGGGGGTAGCCATGCCCTTCTCCAGGGGATCTTCCCAACCCAGGGATCGGACCCAGGTCTCCTGCATGGCTGGTGAATTCTTTACCGTCTGAGCCACCAGGGGAGCGCGTAGGGTTCTATGAACTAGACTTAATGGGAAGGGATGGTCTGCTGACCTTCTTCCTCCAACAAGGCTCCCAGGGTAGCGGAAGTCAGGGGTCTTACCTGGTGACAGGACAAGGGAAGTGGGACAGGAGCTGCAGCACTTCTGAGTTCTGTGGTGCAAAGGAGACCATGGACAAGGGTGAGTTGAAGAGTTGTCCTTCCGGGCATTCATTTATCAAGCATTAGCTTTTAGCGAACATGATATCAGGCACCAGGGACGTAAAGAAGCCATAATTCCTGTCCTTAAGGGACTCGTACGTTTCTGGTGTCTGATCTGTGGAATAGCAGCATTACCATAGCCTGGAAGCTTCTCAGAAATGCAGAATCTCTAAGGCCTACTAAGTCAGGATCTTTATTTGAGTAAGATTCCTACGCATGTTGAAATTGGAGACACACTGGTCTGGCAGAGTGGGTCTCATCCCTGGCTGCGTATTAGAATTATTTGAGAGAATTTTTTTAACCTGCCCCAGTCCTGCATCAGACTAATTGAATCAGATTGTCTGAGGAAGGGACCTAGGCATTTTAGAAAGCTTCCCAAAGAATTCTAATGTAAAAATGGTCAGTGGTTCTCAGACTTGAGTGGCACTAGAAAAAACTGGAGGTCTTGTTTTTTGTTTGCTTGTTTTGGCCCTGCTGAGTGGCATGTGGGATCTTAGTTCCCTGACCAGGGGTTGAACCCGTGCCCTGCTTTGCAGTGGAAGCAGAGTCTTAACTACTGGACCACCAAGGAAGTCCTGGAGGGCTTGTTAAAATACAGATTTCCTTACCCCCAGATGAAGACTCATCCCCAGAGTAACTCTGGGGTGCGGTCTGAGAATTCACTTTTTTGGTGGCGGGGTGGGGGTGCGGTGCACACAGTATGTGGGATCTTATTTTCCTGACCAACGATCGAACCCCTACCCTTTGCATTGGTGGCACAGAGTCAACCCCTGGATCGCCAGGTAATCCTGAGAAGTTGCATTTCTAACAAAATACTGATGCTGCTGATCCTGGGAACATATTTTGGGAACCACTGGTCTACTGATGAGATAGAACCGTTTACTGGGGATTAACAAAGGGAAATAAATGTGAGGATGGATAGAGGCATAGGTGGTCTTGATGAGGGGTCCTAACCTGGTGGGGAGGAGCAGGGAGGGTTTCTAGAGATTATCCACAAGCTGAGTCTTCAGTGCAAGTAGGAGAGGTAGCCAGACAGACGAGAGGAATAACAATGGGCAAGAGGAACACCTTGAAACCTTGGCGTTGTGAGAGTGCAGCACAGGTGAGGAAACAGAAGCTGGGGAGTCACAGAGACATCCCACCTTAGAGGGCCCTGGAAACTTACCTTGAGGGGTGTACGGAGCCTTGAAGGTACCCAAGGATCCGCCCTGACTCTGCCCATAGATTTGCTGACGTCACCTGGACTCCTGCCTGGGAGTCGGGGCCAGGGGGCTTTCCTTTTCAGGTCCCTATCCCCGACTCCACTCCTGTCCATTCTAACCTCACCTTTGGTCCTTCCTGGATATTCCAGCCATGGGCAGTTGAACATCGCCCTGTGGATGTCAGAGATGTCGACTGATTTTTCGTAGGCCATCCTCTTCTCCTGGGGGGCAGGCAGGGACTACAGGGCTTTGCTCCCTTGTGAGAGCTGGGGCAGAGCTCGGGGAGACCTGTTGTCTGTGGCACAAGAGGGACTAGTGAGGTGTCTGGGCTTCTAGAGCTAGAAGCCTCCGAGTGTTGAGTGAGAAGATCACCTAGGTGCATGGAATGCTCTGGTTCTACTCTGGAGCCCCAGCCCTGGCATCTACTGGCCTGTAGCTTGAGCCAGTCGCTTTCCCTCTGGGAGCTTCACTTTCCTCATCTGAAAGGAGGAAAGCCGCATCTGTCTGGCGAGCTCGAGGGGCAGCAGAGAGGCACAAATTAGAAAAGAAAGTCAAAGCACTTAATGAACCTCAAGCTCACTTAGCCCTTTTTTTTTTTTTTTTTTTGGTCTCCTCTGAAGTGTTTATTTTTAAAAAATTTTTTCAAAAACTTTTCATTTTGTATTGGAGTATAGCCGATTAACAGAAAATTGTGTGCCATATAGTATATTAATGCATATATATGGAATTTAGAAAGATGGTAATGATGACCCTATCTGCAAGACAGCAAAAGAGATACAGATGTAAAGAACAGACTTTTGGACTCTGTGGGAGAAGGCGAGGGTGGGATGATTTGAGAGAATAGCATTGAAACATGTATGTTACCATATGTGATATAGATTGCCAGTCCAGGTTCCATGCATGAGACAGGGCGCTCAGGGCCAGTGACTGGGACGACCCTGAGAGATGGGATGGGGAGGGAGGTGGGAGGGGGGTTCAGGATGGGGAACACATGTACACCCATGGCTGATTCATGTCAATGTATGGCAAAAACCACTACAATATTGTAAAGTAATTAGCCTCCAATTAAAATAATTAAAAACCAAACAATGGTGTGATGGTTTCAGGTGAACAGTGAAGGGTCTCAGCCATACATATACATGTATCCATTCTCTCAAAACTCCCCTGCCATCCAGGCTGCCACACAACATTGAGCAGAGTTCCCTGTGCTATACAGGAGGTCCTTGTTGATTATCCATTTTAAATATAGCAGTGTGTACATGTCCATCCCAAACTCCCTAACTATCCCTTCTCCCAATGATACACATACCTCCTCCTTTGGCAGCAAGAGATAGAAGTCTTTTGGTTGTTGTTCACGGACACATTTATTTCATTTTAGAAAAAAAAGTGAGTTTTTAAAACTATATGAGGACTTCCCTGGTGGTCTGTTTTGCTAAAAGTTTTGCTTTTGTTTTAGGTATGAAGGCTTTGTTAACAAAAGAAACCACTTGATACAAACACACAATGCCATTCCAATATTTAATAGAGCATTGTTTGGCTTAATTTCAATATGCAGTCATTAAACGAAAAATAAAAACAACAGGGAAAGGTAACAGCATCTACATCAGCAACTTGGACTGAAGCCCGCACCCAGACTTGAATGCTGGGAAGTCCCAAATGACAGCAATCCGAAGCCTGAACAAGACTACCTCCACTTAAATTTTCCTAACACGGTCCAGGGTTAAGGCTCCATGTTTGCTCTGCAGGGGACACAGGTTTGACCCCTGGTTGGGAAACTAAGATCCCACATGCTGTATGGTGCTGCCAAAAATTAAAAAATAAAAGAAACCCTTGAACTATTAAAAAAAGTATGAACAGCAATAATAAAAATGCAAATGTGGATAGACACTCAATTAACATTGATAAGTAGAATGTCGTCCCTTACAGATTTTATCTCAAAGTCTATCAGTGCACGTCAGCTGCGTTGCCACCAGCAGCCCCTGGCTGTAGAGTCCTGCTTGCTGAGCCACTGCTTCTGGTGGAAGGTGCTGCGTCACTTGTACCACAGAGAATTCCTTTTACTGCTTGCGGTGATTGCTACACTGCACCCCCACGCTCGGCACACAGTGGGCAGCTCGCTCTGAGAAACTGAGAAACTGCGGCGATCAGTCCTCCACTGGGCCATCGCTTCCAGTAAACTGACATCACGTGCCCTGATGGGCCACATTGAGACAGACAGCGTCACCTGGTGGCTTTCTGCCGAAAATATTCAAGCTAAATCTCCTTATGGAGAAGCAAACAGACAAACCCCTCTTAAAAAACATTCTACAAAAATCCAATCTGAATTCCTACGAAAATAACAATGTACTTAAAGACAAAGTCTGTTAAAGGACATGTTAGCTAAATTCAATAGGTACTTGTAATTGTTTCCTGGATTAAAAAAAATAATGACTATAAAGTAAATGACTATTACTGAACAGTTGTGAGGATTTGATCATGGATGGCATGTGAGAATTAATACCTTACCAGTGTTAAATGCTACTTATTCTGTGGTTCTGTAGAATGTCTTCTTACCAGGAGATGTACACAAACTGTTAAGGGGGAAATGATATCTCATCTGCAACTTTTATTTCAAAAAAAAATGTGTATGCCAAGCATCCATATGACACATGTGTGTCATATATGCACAGATAAAGCACATAGATAAAGTAATATTTGAATCTAGATGGAAAGTATATTCTTGCAAATTTCAGTAGGTCTGGAATTTTGCAGATTGAAGACGGAAGAGAAAAGAAATCAGCTTTGGCATTGGACCTTGGACCTGGTGTGTCTAAATGTTCATTGTACCCCCTCCCACGCCACCCCCCTTTTTTTTTGCTTTGGGGCCTTGAGCAAGTTATTTCCATCTCCTGCCAAGGGTTTCCCCCCACTATAAACAGGGTTAGTAATACTACCTGTCCCAAAGGGCTGTGAGGATGAAGGATGGTGGAGTAAGGGGCTGGCAGTGCCTGGCACAGAGTGAGCACTCAGTTAATGCCTGCTCTAATTATGAAGATATATTTTGCTAAGAGAGGTTCGCAGGAAGGAACACATCAAAGGGAAAGTTGGAATACTCCAACCTGCAAAGTGTTGGTACCCTTGCAGAAAACCACAAAATCTCTCCTTCTCTTTATTTGAAAGAACTGAGGTGTTTGGGAGGGATAGGATAGAAACCCATTCCAGGGGCTTAAAGAAACCCACTGCAGGTAAGGGGTCGGGTGGGCTTGGGTGGAAGCCAGCAGAGTAGGCGGAAGGGCCAACCATGGTCTGGGGAAGCAGGGAGGGACAGAAACTCTTGGAGCTCCGGGGCTGGGAGATAGTGACTGTGGTCTTCTCTCAGAGTAGAAAAGCCACTGGTCACTTTATCTGCCCTGTCTTGCCCACGTGCCTTCTCACAGAGCCGGCCCCCCTGGCTCTGCTCACAGCCCCCAGATCCAGGCTGGACACCCAACAGGACAAGCCCTGGATCCAAGGCTTGGCTCACGAGGGAGGGGGCGGTTCTGGAGAAGAAATCAAACCAAAAGTCAGCTTTGCAATCGCTTGGAGAATTTTAATGAAAAGCTGATTTCTTTGCATTTGCCAGTCCAGCCCTCCCCAGTGAAGGGCCGAGATGGGGGCTCTGGTCACTGGACATGACCGGAGGAGCCCAGCCTCCCACCCTCCTTCCCCTCCAGAGACGCCGACATTCTTTCTGACTGCAGAGCGGTGGCTGGGCAGGGGCTCTGGAGCTCGGAGCTTAGAGACCTCCTGTGCACGAGGGCAGAGCCCCAGGAGCCCTGGGGGGATTTTACAGCAGCTGCTGCATGGGGTGGAAGAGGGTGGGAGGAGCCTCCCAAGCTGCTTAGGACAAGAGCGAGAAGCAGAGTTGGCACAAGTTCAGGTTCAAGGCGTCCTCCACCCTAGCTTAACTCCAAACTGTTGATGTACTCTCGCACCCACTTCTTCTCTGGGTTGGCGCACACCTGGCGGTTCTTCTGGTGATAAAGCTGCGAGAGAGAAGAGAGGGGGACTTGGTCAGTGTGGAGACAGCCAGGTTTGGGGATGAGGGGGACTAAGGCCGGGAGGAAATGACACCGGATGGGTTATTTTCGGAGCTCCACGACTGTGTTTGTGGCTTTCAAGGAAAGGATGTTTTCTCTTCTGTTGGGTCAAAGGGCTACAAGCCAGAAGCAGCTGTGTGTGCACGGTAACCCCCATTCCCCTGTACAAATACATGTACCCCAGAGAGCTCAGGGAATATGGGACCCGAGGCACCCAGGGTTGCGCGGGTCAGCCGCTAGCCTTTTCTCAGCACTTCCTGTTTCAGAGCCTGTGGTGGCTGCTGAAGACGCAGGCAGAGAAAAAGAGGCACCTTTCAGAACTGAGTCACGGCTGACTAAGTGCGAGACGAGGTGGCAAAACAAACGCGCGGTGTGGTTCTAGGTAACACAGTGCCCGCCGCACGTAGCCACTCAACGAAGGAAACCGTCTATGGGTAAACGGAAGAAGGACTCAAGTGAGTCTCGAGTTCACCGCTCACTGGTTAGATCACCTTGGGCAAATCCCTTAGGGCCTCTGAGTCTACATTTACCTCTAAAATATGGAGAGAAATAATTCCTACTTTGCACAGTTGCTGTGACGCTCAGATGAGATTAGGCTTCCCTGTTGGCTCAGAGGTTAAAGCGTCTGCCGGCAGTGTGGGAGACCCAGGTTCGATCTCTGGGTTGGGAAGATCCTCTGGAGAAGGAAATGGCAACCCACTCCAGTACTCTTGCCTGGAAAATTCCATGGACTGAGGAGCCTGGTGGGCTACAGTCCACGGGGTCGCAAAGAGTCGGACATGACTGAGCGACTTCACCACCACCACCACCTCAGATGAGATAAGTGAGTGCGAATGAGTTTTGGAAAATACCATATATGTGTCGTTATTGGGGTGCTGTGGAGCCTCTGTTTTAGAGTGGATCAGAGCAACATGAGACCAGAGGTTCTGGTAGTGGATGTGGTGGCTTGGAGAGGTGAGGGCCCTGAGATATGGACACTTGTCAAAGCAATTAACCGGCCAGGATGTGGAGGCCAGTCTACAGGTGTTGATGGTATCAGCTGGAGGGCTCGCAGCCTGGGGGCCATGGGCTCCGTCCAGCTGCCTGCCCTGGCAGTTTGCTGGGAGCTTGGTTCTCTCTGGGGGATGCCCCGGGCCTGGCCAGCAGTGCTTCTTGAGTTATTGCTGTTTAGTAGCTAAGTTGTGTCTGACTCTTTTGCGACCCCATGGACTGTAGCCCGCCAGGCTCCTCTGTCCATGGGATTTTCCGGGCGAGAGGACTGGAGTGGGTTACCACGCCCTCCTCCAGGGGAGCTTCCCGACCCAGGGATTGAGCCTGCATCTCCTGCTTGGCAGGCGGCTTCTTTTCCACTGAGGCACCAGGAAGGGGCCGGCAGGGCTGCCAGTTCATTCAGTTTCCTCTCCACCTCGCCCTGCCTCCCTGCACCTTTCTCACTTTGCCTTCTCCTGCAGGACGCTTTTCTGCATCTTTCTGGGAGTTTTTTCAGACAAAGTGAAGGCTTGGGTTGTCTGATGAGGATGAGGATCTCTTGGTCCCTTTTCCTGCTCGGTCATGGAGCGCATGTGCTCTCAGGGGAGCTGCTTCACCTTCTCTGAGCTGCGCTCTGAGCGCCCCGTCGCCTCTCTTTCTCTCCCTTTCTCAGAGTGCAGAGGGCTGTTCTGTCTTGTTTGGGATGGTGAGGGAGCTTCTGACACAGACCCTGCTCTGGGCCAGCCAGGTGTCATACAGGAAATCCTGCCGGCTCACTGTCCTCTCTCCTCGGCCCCACTGGCTTGTGGCCAGGAAATTAAAGGCCAGGAAACCGCCATCTGGAGGGAATTAAAGGCCAGGAAACCACCATCTGGAGGGCGGGGTGCCCCAGCCTCCCGCTCCTGTCTGATGAATGCGAGACTGGACGGCAGCCTCCCTTGCCAGGCCATCTCTCCCCGCGCTCCCCGCCTCTGTGGGGACCCTGTCTTGGCCCGACTGCCCTCCACCTCAGCTGCTCCTCCTGGGGAGCAAGTGTGCTCAGCATCGCTGTCCTTTCCTCCTGTGCACTCCCTCAAGTCTCTGGCCCCGGGTGTGGCACACCGTGGGTGCCTAATGAATGTTTATGGAAAGAGTTAGTGACTGGATGAATGCATTCGCTCATCAAGTTTCACTTCTGTGTATCTAAGAATACATTTGTGGGGAGAACGATGATTAGTTAACGCCTACCAGGCACCTACCTGTGTGCCAAGAGATAGTCTAATCTCATTTTTCTCACTTTGACCTAGGGAGGGAAATACCTCTATTCTCCTCCATTTTGCAGACAAAGAAATAGAGGCTCAGAGAGGTGAAGTGACGAGCCCGAGCTCACACAGATACTAAGTGGAAGAGCTGGGGTTCCAGGGAAGACAGACTGGCTGGAGCAGCGGAGATGGTTGAAATGCCACTCTGACATCAGAAGACCCCCTCCTCCTTTAAAAAGTGCCACACCTCCGGCCCCAGCCCCGGTTCCTCAGCTCCTAACCCTTCGGCTCACACGCCCTGCTGGGCACTTCCACAGGCTCATGGTGCTGGCATCTTCGGCCTTTTTCTTTTTTAATTGGAGTATAACTGCTTTACAAGGTTGTGTTAGTTTCTGCTGTACAATGAGGTGTCAGCTGTATGTATACACATATCCCCTCCCTCTTGGACTTCTCCCCGCCCCACCATCCCACCCTCTAGGTTATCACAGGGCACCGAGCTGTGCTCCCTGTGCTACACAGCAGTTCCCACCAGCTCTCTATTTTACACATGGACATTTATGTCAAACCTAATCTAATTCATCCCACCTTCCTGGGATCTTAGTTCCCCTCTCAAGGATGGAACCTAGGCCCCCTGCATTGGAAGCACAGAGTCTTTACCACTGGACCACTAGGGAAGTCCCAGTCCTTTCCTTTTAAAACAGCTCTTCCTTGGGACTTTAGGGAGCTCCACGCTTCACCCTTCTCCAGACGTGGGCTGAAACCTCAGCGTCACCCTCAAGCCCTCTCTCTTCTTGCTCCCGACCTCACATCACCTCCCAGGCTTGCTGATTCTGCCTCGAAAGTTTCCTCACCCCTGTCTCTCCTTCCTTTCGAGTCCTCTTCAACCTCAGTACCACTCATGTAGACAGCCTCTCCGCTGGACCCCTCTTGTCTAGATTTTCCCTGTTCAAGCTCATTTCACAGTTTTGATTCTTTGTGCTGACCCTTGAGGCCCTCAGTGCTTTTCTACACGGAGACTCTACAAAAACCTAAGGAGAGTTCTGGCAACATCCTTGCTGCCCAATACACCCTGTCCCTCAGTCCGATCCCAAGTCAAACAGCGCAGGCTTGCCCTAAATCCCTTCTCTTAGCTGCGCCCCGAAGCGCTGCGTGTTCCTTCTTTCCTTTTGTCATGTTCTTATGTAGGGTGTCCTGGTCATTGCTGCACCTAGCTGAGTCCTGGAAGGGCAGGGGTGGCAGTTTACTCTTCTCTGCCTGTCCATCATAGGTGCTCAAAGAAGGTTTTTCTGTTTTGCTCTTCTGTCCGAAAAATACTTGCTTTCAGAAATAAAATTAGTAGTACTAAATAGCAAATATATAGTATAGCAATAATTTGAAGAATTCATCAGGACCAAAGGCCAACTCTGAATACCTACAGCTCTGAATCCTACAACTTTGCCAGTGCCGCAGGAATTTTTGGATTAAAAAACTTCATCGTGGGTGGTCCAGTGGGTAAAAGACGCCATGCTCCCAGTGCAGGAGCCCCAGCTCCATCCTTGGTTAGGGAACTAGATCTCACAGGAAACAACTAAGAGTTGGCATGCTGCAACTAAAAGGGTCCTCTGAGGGCTCCTGCCAGGGGAGACTGATTCTGGGGCTGGAGTTTTCCCTCCCTCCCCCACCCTGCCGCCCCCCGAGGGATCCACGGGGCTGAGACTCACACAACTGCTGCCATGGAGCACTTGCTGCTGGTGTAGAAATATTCCTGGACGTGGGTGCGGGGCAGCGGGCGGGAGAGGTAGGCAAAGCAGCAGGGTGTGGTGTCCGAGGCATTGGGAGAAGGAAAGAAGGAGACTCCTGGATCCGTCGCCAGTGCACAGTGGGTACTGGCTGGGTGCTTTATAGGATTTATCTCCAGCAGACTCTTTTCCTCCTTTGGCTGAAACTGAGGCTCAGAGGGGTAAAGACACTTAGCCGTGGACACGCAGTGCCAGAGTGGGGATTCTCTCACCTAACCCTGCGGCCAGCTGGCCTCCTTTCTACACCATAGCCCCATGCCTTGGGCTTTCAGGGCAGGCTGGGTCTCCTCTGGGCTGGTCTTAGTTCCTCTGCCCTTATTCTTGCCTTCCTAGGATCCTCGGTGGATTCGGAACTTGGTTTCTTTGAGACCTAGGCTGGGTTGTGGGGAAGTTCTTAAAACTCAGACTTCATGACTCAGCCAGGACACCAAAGAGGGGCCTGAAGATGCATACTGCATCGTGGGAGCCTCTGACTGAAGCTACTGAGAGGAGGACGACTTTTTGTTGGTCAGTGATTTCAGAATGCCCCCGGGAAGGGTCAGTTGCCATTTCTGAACAGAGTAGTCGTGTTTCAGAGCCAAGAAGAACTGGGTTTGAACACCACTTTTCTTACTTCCTAGCTGTGTGACTCTGAATAGGTTACTTAAACTCTCTGGACTGTCAAAGACAGCTACTCAAAGATTAGATGCAAATATTAAGTAAGATGAGATATGCAAGGCAATCAGCACAATACTTGATCCATAGTGGACATTTAATTAGATTTTGTTATCTGTTCTCTAAATCTATGAAATGGGGAAAGTATGACTGTCCCAGGAGGATTTTAGTCAAGTGCTTAGAAACTTCTTAGAAACCCTGCTGGTGATGGCAGACATGAGTTAGTGGTGTTTGCAGGTCAGCTTGAGCAGCCTTTGCCTGTTAGCAACCCCAGTCCACACTCGGTGAGCACCTGCATGGCTTGGGGTGTAGACCTTGAGGACACAGGCAAATTGATCAGAGGGATCCCTGCCATGCAGTGGCTTAGAGATCTATCCCAGACAACTGGACATCTGAGTAAAGAATGCGGAAGAATATAAATAATAGGAGTCAGATGGTATAAACGCTACAGTTGAAAAGAGGGTGAGGGCTTCCATGGTGCCTTCGTGGTAACGAATCTCCCTGCTAATGCAAGAGACACACATTCAACCCCTGGTCTTGGAAGATCCCACATACCCACGGGGCAACTAAACCCGGGCACCTCAACTACTGAGATTGTGCTCTAGAGCCCAGGAGCCGAAAGTACTGAGCCCAGGCACCCTAGAGCCTGCACTCCGCAACAAGAGAAGCAACTGGAATGCAAAGCACTGCAAGTAGAGAGTAGCCCCTGCTTACGGCAACTGGAGAAGAGCCCATGCGGCAATGAAGACCCAGCACAGCCAAACTAAATAAATACAAAGAAATAAAGAATTAAAAAAAGTATGTATATAAAGGAAAGAAAAGAAGGCGAGATCCGGGCGAGTCTAAGGGCTGGCCACGGGGACTGTGGCGGTCAGGGCTTGGACTTACATGGGGAGGCCGACGCAGGAGCGCAGAGGGCGGCCGCCGTCAGGAGGACAGCGAGGGCAGCGGAGAAGACCTTCATGGTAGCTGTGGGCAGAGGCTGGGGCGATCCACGTGCTGATCCTCTGCAGCTCCGGCTGGCCCTTTACAGGGCGCCAAGCGGCCCTTTATAGGCAGGCAGGCGGGCAGACGGGGCGCCCCCCCTCGGGGAGTTTCCAAATAGCAGCCCCACACTGCTGCTGATATCATCAGTAAAACTGCACAAAACAGAAAAGAGAACTGAAATAGCCTCCGGAAATATATGTGTGTATGAGAGAGAGAGAGTGTGTGTGTTTGAGTGAGTGAGTGTGTGTCTCTCTCTTCTCACGGCCTTCGCATCCAGAGTGAGCTCATCACTTCCCTCTTGGCCCTCGAGAAGAGCCAGCACAAGCCGCGGTGGCAGAGAATCTCTTCGACCGCAGACAGCCTGGGCTTTGTCGGCCAGGGCCGCTCCCTCGTCCTCGCAGAGGTCCGGGAGCTGCTTCCCCCGGGGCAGGAGGAGGGCAGAACCACCAGACGGCAGCCTGTGTGCCCTGGTTCCCGCTGCAGTGCTCTGTCCATGAAGTACTGCTCATCGTGATGAGATGCGTCATTGGGGCATCCTTGAAACTGAACCCAAGTGGTGGTCTGGATTAGACCCGAGGTCCTCCTTCTGTTTCAAAGCATTAGATACAGTCCATGTTCATCAATTCCTATTTGGGTAATTCAGAATTAGTTTGGCCTGGGCTGAAGTTGACTTCTGAGTTATCTAAAAGAGTCTATTGACAGCGACAAAGGCAAACACATTTTAAAAAGTGTAATTTTAAAAATGCAATCTTATAGCAAGGATGTTTCTTGCTAGCTACTGTCACATATGTAACTTGGCGGCTGAGGGGGACTGAATCACCCAGAATGGGGAGAACTTGTCTCTTTTCTTCCTTTTGAAGACTTTGAGGCAGGATGGTTGTTATTCTCCTTTTATAGAGGTGAACACTAAGCGTCAGAAGAGGTCATTAAGGTCCTCAGATCACACTGCAGGAAGTGGGGCTTGAACCTAAGTATTTATTTTTTTTCAGACTGACTTAAAAAATGAACCATAGTTGATTTACAAATTGTGTTAATTTTAGGTGTACAGCAAAGTGATTCAAATATATACGTATAGATAAATTTACATCTATCTGTATATACATATGGGCTTCTCAGGGGACACAGTGGTAAAGAATCTGCCTGCTAATGCAGGGAATGTTAAAGACTCAGGTTTGATCCTTGGGTTGGGAAGATCCCCTGGAGGGAGAAGTGACTACCCACTCCAGTATTTTTGCCTGGGAGATCCCATGGACAGACGAGCCTGGTGGGCTACAGTCCATGGAGTCGTAAAGAAGTCGGACATGACTGAGCACACACACACTGTATATTCTTTTTCAGATCCTTTTCCACTATAGGTCATTGTAAGTTACTGAGCATAGTCCCCCGTGCTGTACAGTAGGCCTCGCTCTTTCTCTGTTTGGTATATAGCAGGGTGTATCTGCTAATTCCAAACCCCTAATTATCTCTGCCTCTGCCCTTTCCCTTTGATAACCATAAGTTTGTTTTCTATGTCTGTGAGTCTGTTTCTGTTGTGTCAATAAGTTCATCTGTATCATTTTTTTTAAGATTCCACATATAGTTTATATCACATAATGTTTGTCTTTCTCTGACTTAGTATGATAATTCAAGATATCTGACTTACTTCACTTAGTATGATTGTCTTTAAGTCCGTCCATATTGCAGCAGAAGAGCAATATTTCATTCTTCTTTTATGGCTGAGCGATATTCCATTGCGTATACACACCACATCTTCTTTATCCATTCCTCTGTCTACAGACACTTAGATTACTTTCTCGTCTTGGCTATTGTGAATAGAGCGGTTATGAGCATTGGGGTGTATGTCTCTTTCCAATTAGACTTGTCATCTTTTCTGGATATACGCCCAGCGGTGGAACTGCTGGATCGTATGGTAACTCTATTTTCGGTTTTATAAGGAACCTCCATAGTGTTCTCTGTAGTGACTGCACCAGTTTATGAACCCAAGTACTTCTGATGACCATGCTCAAGCCCTTCCCACTGACCCACATTAAGTTAAGCTGTTCATCCTCTCTAGGTGCCAGGTGTTATTGTTCTAAACCTATAAGAATCTTCTTATTACCTCCTGACCTATTAATCAATCAGCAATATAAAACAGTTTTGGAAAGCACAGGCCACCCATGTCATTTAAAGAAATAAATTGCAAGCACTTAAGAAACATCCAACCTTCTACACCAAATGATCTGCCTGTTTGAATTGCTCCCTTCACAGAATCCCCTATTCCCCAAACACATGGGAGGCTGTGTGGCCTAGTGGTTAAGAGCAGGCCCTTTGGTGTTTTTTTCCTTTATGAGCCAGGTAGCTTCCTACAAGTTACTTCATCTGCCTGGTCTCAGTTTCCTCATCTATAAGTCAGGGATAATAGCTGTTGGGATAATAGTCCTCCCATAGCTGTTGAGACAATTAAGATGCCTTAATGTGCTCACGCTTGTAAAGGTCTTAGTAAACTCCCGTTAAATACTTCATAACATTAGCTAGTGTTATTAGCTATTATCATCATATTATTACTAAGAGTAAGAAAATGGCAGTCCCTTTAAGGATATTCTATACTGTAGGTTTTTCACTGATTTAAACCAGACTCCCCCACTCCTACTCTTGATATGGATTAGTGAACTTTATGGTAGCTGTTTAGTCACTAAGTCGAGTCCCCCTGTTTTGTGACTCTATGGACTGTAGCCCGCAGGCTCCTCTGACCATGGGATGTCCCAGGCAGTAATACGAGAGCGAGTTGCCAAGCCATTTCCTTCTCCAGGGGTCTTCCCGATCCAGGGATTGAACCTGTGTCTCCTGAACTGGAGGTGGATTCTTTACTGCTAAGCTACCAGGGAAGCCTGAATTTATTACAGAGACTAATTTTAAGCAGGGGTGAGTTGAGGCTTAGAGAGGTTAAATGACCTGCTTAAGGTCATGTAGCCTAAAGTGGTAGAATTAAACATAGAACCGAAGTTTGTCAGGTTCCTAGCTTTGCACCACACTGCACTGTTTCTGGAGAAATCCTGAAACCTTTGCTAAGGCTCAGTTTCCCACGTGAGATCCGTTTCTGTTGCCTTTCCTCAATCTCAGCCTTCCTCTTTCAGGAAGAAAGGAAAGTACTTTCCTGGATGCCAAACCTGCTGAGTTGGGACACGAGCTGAGGACCGAGATGTGGGAACCACAGATGGACCAAATTCATCCCCATTTTTAAATCCAAGTGAACCTTTCTGCTGTGTGTGTGTGCCTGTCGGTATATAAGTGGTCATGGAAATGGGGATGTGGTTTGCAGGGCTGGTTGCTAAGCAGGAATAGCAGTGGGCATGTCAGGAGTATTTTCTTCCCTTTCGGTGGTTCCAGTGGATTGTGGGGTTGCAGAGGAGAGAGAAGAACCCGATTGTAATTCACTTCTGCCCTTTGGACTCATAGAGTCAGTGTATCTGTGGCTCAAAGGTACTGATTCCAGGAGGAAATCAAAACACCTGTGTGAACAGTTTGTACCTGGTGCAGGGTGAGTGTCCAATGAGTGGCAACTATCATTAAGACTCACCCAGCATTTTATGTTCCTGAAAACCAGGACTGGCCTGCCCGTCTGACCCGGCACACGGTGGTTGAGAGGATCTAGGGAAGTGATGGTGGCGGATGTGCCTAGGGACCATGGGAGGTCCAAACGCCATGAAGATGCCTCTGCCCTCCCTGTCCTGCCAGTGTGCTTAGCCAACACCGCTCCTCACACAAATTGTCACTGACAATTGCTGTGAGCCAGGCAACCCTCTCCTGGGACAGGGAGTGAGCCAGTCAAAGGCCTGCCCTCTGGAGTTTCTGTTTGTGGGTGGGGGAGGAGGAGCCAACCCAGAACAAGGGCAAACAGACTCCTTTTGTGACATCTTTTCACTTCTCTTGTTTTCACTTCCTGGATATACTAACAACATCTTATGCTTTTTTCCCCAATTTGTTTATGCATCCTTTCCCTGCGTTCCAACAAATGTCTTGGACATGACTGATGCTAAATTAATGCTGATTTAGGGGCTTCCCTGGTGGTGCAGTGGCTAAGACTCTGCACTTCCAAGGAGGGGGCCTGGGTTCCATCCCTGGTCAGGGAACGAGATTCCACATGCCCCAACTAAGCATTGGCAGGCTGGAATTAAAGATCCCTCTGGCCACAACTAGGATCTGGAGCAGCCAACTAAATAAATTAATAATAAAAATATTAAAAAATAAATACATTAATGCTCGGTTGTTCTTGATACCTCCTTACAGCATCTTGATTAAGATGCTGTAGCCTCCCACATTCAAAACTCAGCTGTTATTAATCCTGGTTTGGAGCAAGCGGCTTACTTTCTCTGGCACTAAGTTTCTTCATCTGTAGGGTGAGAGATTGGTTGCTTCCTTGTTGGGGGAATCGAGCTCTTTAAGCATCCTTTTTTTTGTTGTTTTACTTTTTGCCCGGAGACCCGCCGCGTCCGCGCCCCACCCCGGGCGCCAGGGATGGGGAAGGATAGAGGCACCGATGCGTCGA
>SJXQ01004083.1:0-16342 GCA_006408695.1 Aepyceros melampus | reverse complement strand
CCCCTACCTCACGTGTGTTCCACCCCCGTCCCCCGCAAGGGGACCTGCGATGTCCCCGGCCTCTCGTTTGTACCCCGCCCCTCCCCTTTGCCCGTACCAGCCCGCGGGGCAGGCCCACCGCGGGATGGAGAGGAGGGCGCGGCTCGCCGAGGCTGGGAGGCCCGCGAGGGCGCCCCCGTCCCTCTAGACGCCCCTCCTTCTGTCCGGACCGCGCCCTCCACCCTGGCCCCTCGGTCTAGGCCGGACGGGCGCCTTCCCGACCGCAGGGATGAGAGGGGTGCCCGCCGAGGGTGAGCCGCTGGCGGAGAGGCGGAGCCCTGCAGAGGGACGAAGGGAGGTATGGACGCTAAGAATCTGATGAAAGCTGTGAACGCTTTCCACAAAGACGTGGAGATCGACCCAGACACACGCACACATTATTCTGCATGTAAGAGGTTCATAGACCCAGCAGGATCCTTGAAGGGCCTCTCGAGTTCAGACAGCTGGTTCTCTGTCCTGAAGGAAACCAGACGCACACTGTCCCCAGCCGAGTATGGCCGCTCCTCGGCCTTTCTGGCCCAATCTTTCCTTTTCTCTTTCTTTAGTTAAACTGGCCGCCTGCCCAGCCTAACACTGTGACGTTAGGAAACCAAAGGCAGACAAAGAAAGTGAAACCCCATCTCCTCTGGATTCCGAAGCTTTGCTCTGACCTGGAGTTCCCCGCCCCGGTGACTGTGTAGGGAGCGGCTCTGGCTTTTCTGGTGGACATTAAAAAGAAAGAAAAAATGTCCAGAGCAGGGAAATTCCCTCCATCCTCTAGGAATCCCAGTCGGGGGGCCCTGAGAGGAGTTGGCAGCAAAGTCATTTCCTGTGGATGTGTCTCCATCCCCAAGTTAGAGAGGGGGCTTCCCTGATGGCTCAGTGGTGAACAGTCCGCCTGCCAAGTCAGACACACAGGTTCATCCCTGGATCGGGAAGATCCCCTGGTGAAGGGAATGGCAACCCACTCCAGTATTCTTGCCTGGGAAACTCCTGGACAGAGGAGCCTGGCGGGCTACAGTCCATGGAGTCTCAAAAGAGTTGGACACGACCGAGCGACCAAACAGCAAGGCAACAAATTGGAGATTTGCTCTCTGATTGTGTTTTTCTTCTGCACCCTCCTAAACACGAGTGAATATCTCGGGCTTAAGCCAGTGCGCTGCTGTCTCCCGCTGTGTCTGCAGGGCCCCGCTGGGGTAGGTGCTCAGTTAGTCAGGGTGGCGGCCTCTAGGGGGCGGCAGTGTGAAGGTGAAGGGGAGGCCTCCCAGTTGATGCAGGGAGTTTGCCCAGGTGGGAGCGGGATCTGAACCCCTATTCAAGAGTTTTCCTGCTCCATCCTGCCCTGTCCTTTGATGCCGAAAGCTCAGCTTCTCTGTATACTGGTTCTGAATCTCCGAGACAGAGCTTTTCGTGAAGTAGAAAAGAATCGATTTATCACTTTTCCAGGCAAATGGGACCATGGCAGGCTCAGGCCTTCAAAACCACTTGGGGAAGATAGCGAGAAGTTTTATAGGAACTGTTGAAAGAGTGCGTGATCAACTCTTGGACATTCTTCTGATGGGTTGGTGGTGAGGTAAGGAGGAGTCAACATCATCAACCTTCAGGTCCAACGGATCTGGGGTCTCGAGGCTTGTGGGCAGCAGGCCATACTTCTCCCTCCTGCAGAGTTTCAGTATCTGCAAAACAGCTCAAAGATATTGTGTGTATCCCTTGATGGGGAACCAGGACCTTGCCCCAAGGCTGCTCTTGATTGTTTCTCCCTGATCTCTCATCCCCTCCCTTCCCTAATTAATAACTGCCTGAATCTGCCCAGTGGAATTCAGGGAAAGTCATGAAGGCTGTTAATCAAAGAAACGGGGGACACTGAAAGCCTTGTGCTCAGGAGCCCCAGGGGGCCCTGCATGGTATCTCCTGTTGGCCCAGCTGTGTTTTGCTCGTCCTGTCATCCTGTTCTGGGCCGCCCTTCCCTTCCCCATCCCCTGGTACATTTCACTGTCAGGGCGCTGACCATGACACCTTTCTCCGAGTTCAACCACAGCGAGGTCGAAGGGCTGCAGCTTCTCAGCCTCCCTCTGCTCGCACCTTCACCACACAGGACAGGGGCCGTGTGCGCCCTGCCTGTTTACTGCGGCTAGAGACCACAGGCGGTGTGTTTGCTCGCGTGCTCACCCCTTTTGCTTTGGGGTAGGTTAGGGGGGCGGGACTGGAGGAGCCCACTGCAAGGCGCCCTGGAGGTGGGGCATTGAGGCCCGGAGAGAGGGATCAGTTCTTCCAAAATTGCTGGGGATGGGGGATGGGGCAGTTTCAGGGCCTCCTCCTGACCCTTGGGAGTCTGTTCTTTGTTTTACTCCGCGTGTTTGTGTGTTTGTCGGAGGCTTCCCTTTCTCTGTGCTCGCTTTCTGAGCCCCCTTCTGCTGTCCCTAGACCCTAGGAGAAAGGCTGGCGAAGGCAGGGACAAACTTGGGGCTGAAATCAAACAGATCGTTTACTCTCTGTATGTCTCTGGTCAAGTTATTAACTCGTCTACACTTCGGTTTCCTTTCTAGAAACAGGGCAGAAACTCCTAGCTCCTGGGACTTAGCTCTTAGCTCCAGAGGATGAAAGGAGGCAACCAATTGACCGCCCGTCTCCAGTCCTGGCACCGGCGTATAGAGAAAGCAACGCCTTCTGTCTGTTTTCCCAAATGTCAGGCTCCAGAGTTTCCTCCCTCATGGTACCCGGCCCCCTGCCCTACCCTTGCTCCGGGGAGGTATTCATCTCAGCTCAGCGTCAGGAGACATGGGGGCAGGCAAGGGAAACCCACGGTGATTTTCCACTAGCTGTTCGGCACTGTGCTGGATATTTTAGGCATTGCTAGATATTTCAGGCGTTATTTTGTTATTAGGCAGAAAGCACTCAAAAAACGGTAATGACTCAGGCCTGCCTTGACCTTTCCTGCCTTCTGTGTGGCAGATTTCAGAGACTCAGGCCCTGGATTTCTGGCTCTCTGAGCCTGGCCGCTGGATGAGACCTGGTCCCCGCCTCCCCTTTCCTGATTGCCCTGCAGGCCAGCACACAGACCCCGTTTTCAAAGAGTTTCACAAACAGATTGACAAAGGAAGTAACACAAGTTTCAGAATCTCACAGGGCTCTGTGGCCGTGGTCTGGATTCTGCCCCCTTTTAAGAGCTGGTTCTGAGACATCCCTTGATTTCTTGCCTGTCGCAGCCATGCCTGGGGCCGGGGTCTGCAGTCTCCTGTTTCTTTTCCAACCTGCCCTCCACCCACCCCTGGCGGCAGAGCATTCAGGCCACAGAGAGAGGGACCTTAGGATCTCCTGAGGCATTCGCGAGGAATCCCCTTGGGGAATTTTCTCAAAATGGGATTTGGAAATTCTGCACCTGAGTCACTCCTGACAGAGGCAGCTCTGGGCATGACAAAAGGCAGGGACAGGGATTTAGGAGATCTGGGCTCTGGCCCCAGTTCAGCTCCAGACCTCTTTGTCGGATGTTGGCAGACCTCTGCCCTTTGTGGCCCTCTGTTTCCTCGTCTAGGAAGTGGAGGTTTGACAGTATTGTTTCTGAGGCCGATGTCGGTTAAAATCTATAAAACTAGAGGATTTGTGGTATCCTGGAGGAGAGTTGGGGGTATGTGTCCTAATGCCCCTAAAATTGATTCCCATCACTTCTCCTGCAGGTAAGGCTGAGGGCTTATCTTATCATCTCTCCTTCCTTCCCGTCCAAGGGAAGGGACTCACCTTGCAACTTAGCTCCTGAAGTCCTTGTGTGGGCCGTACTGGTCGGTCCTTTCGCTTCACTCCCTCCTCACTCCTTCCATTTCTCCACACCCCCTCCTTTCCATTCATTTCTACGTCTGTGACATGTAAAATTCTTTGGCGCTTCCCTGGCAGCTCAGTGGTTAAGAATCCACCTGCCAGTGCAGGAAGCATGGGTTCGATTCCTGGTCCAGGAAGATCCCATGTTCTGCGCGACCACTAAGCCCTTGCCCCACGACTGCTGAGCCCACGCGCTGCAGCTGTTGCAGCCTGCACACCCTAGAGCCCGTGCTCCACAACAAGAGAACCAAGGCAATGAGGAGCCCGTGTACTGCACCTGGAGGGTAGCCCCCAGTGGCTGCAACTCGCGAAAAGAAGCCCTCACGGCAGTGAAGAGCCAGCACAGCCAAAAACAAATAAAATAATAAAAAAATAAAACTCTTTGTTTCTTAGTGTAGAAACAACCCTGGCTAACTTAAGCAGGAGGGTGTAGTACTGGGGGCAATGCTGAGTAGTTCACAGAATGGATAGCGCATTGGAGAACCTGACTTGGAAAAAGGGCAAGTGAGAAACCAGGGTATCTGGATGGCAGTACTAATGGACAGTCTCATCAGGGTACCCCTGCTGAAATAAATACACCCAGCCATTTTTCCTATCCACATCTCAATCTAGTAAAGATTCAGAGTCCTAGGGGAGGGAGGGTAAATTGCCAAGCTGGTGTCATTTGCTTGCTTCTCTGCTGGGAGAGGACAGAACTCTGGGATTTGCAGTACCATTGAGACTGTATACCCTGGAGGAGAACTAAGTCCACAAAAGGATATCAAGATGATATTTGGAAGGGAGAATGGATACTGTGCAAGGAACTTAAAAAACAGACACAGAAACATATTAAACCAATACGCCACCCAACCCTCCACCCATTCATCTATCCATCTATCTATCTATCCTTCAGCCAACCAAGAAACACACTTTAAAAAAACCCCAAAACCTTTTATCTTGTATTGGAGTATAGCTGATTAACAATGTTGTAACAGTTTCTGGTGAATGGGGAAGGGACTAGGCATACATATACATGTATCCCTTCTCCCTCAAACTCCCCTCCCATCCAGGCTGCTGCAAAACATTGAGCAGAGTGCCCCGTGCTATACCAGTAGGTCCTTGTTGGTAATCTATTTTAAATACAGCAGAAAAAACACAATTAAAAAACCTTTTTTTTTTTTGGTCTGTGTGGCATGTAGGATCCTAGTTCCCTGACCAGGGATGGAACCTGTGCTGTCTGCATTGGAAGAGTGGAGTCTTAACCCCTGGATCACCAGGGAAGTCCCTGAAAAACACATTTTTTTTTTCAGCACCACTGTCTCAGATGGTAAAGCATCTGCCTGCAATGCGAGAGACTCGGGTTCGATCCTTGGGCTGGGAAGATCCCCTGGAGAAGGAGATGGCAACCCACTCCAGTACTCTGGCCTAGAAAATTCCATGGACTGAGGAGCCTGGTAGGCTACAGTCCATGGGGTTGCAAAGAGTCGGACATGACTGAGTGACTTCACAGTCACTTTCATGCTCCAAAGGCCATACCAGCAACTTAGAGTGTAAACCCATCCATCAGAAATATCCCAAGAGTCTTCTTGGACGTACATACGAAGGATGTATCTGTGGCGCTGAAACAAAGCTGAGGACCCAGAGAAAGGAATTCATGTCTATCCACGCACTGGAGGGCCTCTAACAACGTTTCTAGGGACAGAGTGACTCGTTTTGCATGAGGGCAGACAAGGGATGGTTTTTGTGGACGTGTATTGCAGGAGATTGCTCACCACAAGTGCACAATAGGATGTGGCCAGGATTAAGCCTCTTAATCCTAGGTTCTGCCTCTAGTCTCTTTACCTCTCTAGCAATAGAGAAGTCACAGTTCCTTTTTAACATCCCTCAAATGGGGACTGAATGTAAGAATCCCTGCCTGGTATAACTCAGGGAACTTCTATAAAGGTGGGATGAGTTAGTAGGTGTGAGGTACTTTCCAAGTGCAAAGACAGAACTGTTTTTGCCATGCTTACTTCTGTCTCCAGAATGGCTAATGAGCACACTCCTGGCTCACGTGTCCCTCTCACTTCTTTCCAGTCCTCACTGCCCTCCACCTAGCGGTCACCCTGGAGAGGATCTGTTGAGACTTTTGGTTCTTTAGGCTGGTGGATGAATGTCCACCAGCTACTCACGTTGGAGCTGTGAATGATCAAGGCTCTGTGGGCCCCATGCAGGTTGGAAACAGCCCCTGGGTGAGTGTATGTGTGTGTGTGTGTGTGGGAGCAGGTCCTGGTTTCTTGTAGAAGGGAATACAGTGACTCAGAAAGCCCTGAAAACGTGGGAGGCTCAGCTACTTTCAGTTCACAGTAGAAAGGAGATGGTTCTCCAAGTTTTTGCCAAGTCAGCCAAGAGATTAGAGCTGAGATCGGAAGGTGAAACAGATATTGCCTGGAAATTGCCCCATGCTTACATGGACCCAGGCCAGGACCCTGGGTGAAGCTTGTCGGTTCCCAGGGCCTGTGTTGTCATCTGTGAAATGGGCGGCTTGCCTGTTGGTGGTGCTGCCTCGTCTTTGTCACTCGTTCTAGGATGAATGTCTGGCCAGGCACAGGCCTGCCTGTCTGCCCCCAGCTCATCTCTTGCAGCCAACAGTCATTCCTCATGTGGAAAGCACTCTCTAGCTGCCTTTCATTGCTGGTGGTCTACACACACCGCCACCTCTCTGGAGGGTTGCTTGGCAAAACCCATTTGAATTTTAAAAGCGCATGTTGTATTTAATAAGCACTAGCAATTCTACTTCTAGGAACTTATCTTACATTCATACACACACGTGCACAAACTTAATATATACAAGATGGTCATGGTTTGTAATAGTGAAGGCTGCAGACAGCCTCACTGTTCATCAGGAAGGGGCTGACTGGGGCTTCCCCCATGACTCAGTGGTAAAGAATCTGCCTGCAGTTCAGGAACTGCAAGAGATGTTTGTTCGATTTCTGGGTGGAGAAGGTCCCTTGAAAGAGGGCATGGCAATCCACTCCTGTATTTTTGCCTGGAGAATCCCATGGACAGAAGAGCCTGGTGGGTTATAGCTCATAGCATTGCAAAAAGTCGAAAATAACTGAAGGACCTGAACATGCAAGGGGCTGATTAATCCGGCACTTCCATGTAACGGAATTTTAGGCAGCTACTAAAAAGAATGATGTAGTTCTTTATGTGCAGATATGAAATGATCTCTTAGATACAAGAGGCAAGAAACAGAGTAGCTTTTGAAGTGTGCTACATGTGTGTGAAAAAAGAAAACTCATCTATGCTTGTAAATGTACAGATTCTCTTCTGGAGGCTCATGGGAAACTGGGTTAATTACCTTCCCTTCCTATCAGAAAGGGCAATGCAAAGGAGGCCTGGGGGTAGGGGTAAGAGTGGTAGTGCCTTTTTTTTTTAATCTTTCAGACACTTAAAACATGAGTTTAGGGACTTCCCTGGTAGTCCAGTGGTTAAGACTCCAAGCTCTTAATGCAGGGGGCACGGGGTTTAATCCATGGTAGGGAAACTAAGGCCCTACATACTGCATGGCAGAGCCAAAAGGAAAATATGTGAGTTTATTTAGGACAAAAGTACATTTTGAAAAATTGACATGAGTCATTCTTTTTAAATTTATTATTATTGTTATTATTTTTAACTTTTTGGCCACACTGCACAGCATGCGGGCTCTTAACTCCTTGACCAGGGGTTGAACCTGGGCTCCCAGCATTGGAAGCACCGAGTATTAACCACTGGAGTGCCAGGGAAGCCTCAACATGTATCATTTTAAACAATATAACCATTCAAAATTATTATAGTATTTATTTTAAGTTTCTGGTAAAAAATTACCTTTTTTACATGACTCCTTCACCCAACTTGGTTGATTTTTTTCTTTTTAAAATTTTTATTTTATATTGGAGTACCATTTTGCTGACAAATGTCTGTATAGTCAAAGCAATGGTTTTTCCAGCAGTCATGTATGGATGTGAGAGTTGTACCATAAAGAAGGCTGAGTGCCTAAGAACTGATGCTTTTGAACTGTGGTGTTGGAGAAGACTCTTGAGAGTCCCTTGGACTGCAAGATCAAATTAGTCCATCCTAAAGGAAACCAGCCCTGAATATTCACTGGAAGGACTGATGCTGAAGCTGAAGCTCCAATACTTTGGCCACCTGATGCGAAGAGCTAACTCTGATGCTGAGAAAGATTGAAGGCAGAAGGAGAAGGGGGCAACAGAGGATCAAATGGTTGGATGGCATCAATGGGCATGAGTTTGAGCAAACTAAAGGCGAGAGGGAAGGACAGAGCAGCCTAGTGTGCTGCAGTCGCAAAGAGAAGGACATGACTTAGCGGCTGAAAGCAGTTGATTAAAGATGCTGTGTTTCACCTGTTCAACAAAGTGACTCAGTGAAACAGATACATGTATCTCTTCTGTTTCAAAATCTTTCCCATTTAGGTTATTACAGAATATAGAGCAGAGTTCCCCGTCCTTGTTGATTATCTATTTTAAATGTAATAGCATGTATATGTCAGTCCTAAACTCTCAATTTATTCCTCCCCACCAGAGGGATACAATTTTTGTAACTTCAGAATTTAATATCATGTGCATTTTCTGTCAGTTTATAAAGAGTCATCTGGCAGATAGTGCCCAGGAGTCCCTTGGCAGTTCATGCTCGGTCTTAGAGTCTCTTTAATCTCTAAGTCCAGTGAGGGACCCAGGTCTCACGGGGATGGGATGGCTTACCCAGAGGCTCATCCTTGCTGCAGTCCCTCACCCAACCCCTCATCCCACCAGCTTTTAGAATCATGCTTTGACCCCCAAAACACAGCCTTCTGTGCTTTCCCCTAGAAGGAGACTGATGTCTGGACCTTGAGAAAGGAGGGGCAGATTACTATCTCCTCCGAGAGAGGGTGTTGCATAGTGGAAATTGCACAGGCTTTGCAGTTGCACAAGCTTAGTTTCAAATTCCAGCTTCTGCTGCTGAAGCTGTGACAGTTCAAGAAACTGCCGTGATCTTGCTAGATGGTCTGCTCATCTGTAAAACGGGCTGACTGCTACTGAGCCCTGGGACTGGAAAGACGAGAGGAGGTCATTGTGTACAGCGCCGGGCACACAGCAGCTGCTCAGTGAATAGCTGCAGCTGCGCACGTGGTCACTGAGGTCAGGGTGACCTCTTCTCACGAGGGAGGGAAGAAACAGTGGAGGTTGGAATTGATGGGCCCCTGGGCTTGGCCCCTTGCTGGGTAGAGGTGAAAGGGCATGGTGCCTGGCAGTCAGAGGGGAACAGTGCCTGCCTGCCGGGGGTGCTCGGTGATGAGGTAGTGTGGGAGAGCCTCGAGTCTGCAGCCGCCTCTCTGTAGCTCTGACGTCTGGAGATGGGTGGTCGGCCCCAAGGTGACTGTATGCAGGATGGGACTTGCCCTGGTGTTCTCCGTGGTGACTGGTCAAGGAAGAGCCTGACTCAGGAAGAAGCAGGAGTGCTAGAAGCTGCTCTGTGAGGCTGGCATGACCCCAGCATCAGGGGTTCTTATCTCCTGGCTCCACACGTGACTCTGCAGCACACTGGCCTTTCCTGCTGCTTGGGAATTGTTTTTAAAATGGAGTTTTCCTCCCAGCTACAGAAATATCCACTCCTCCAAGGAGGGGCAGTGGTAGAGGCCACAGAGTTTACAGTAAGGCCCACCTGGATTTGAGTTCTTGCCTGGATGTTGATTCACTCGTTGGCTGTGTTCTTTAACTTTGCTGAGCCTCAGTTTCCTTGTCTGTGAAATGGGGATAATAATGCTGCCTACTTTGCACTGTGAGGATTCACAGAAATGTATGAGGCAGTACAGAAATGTTGTCTCAGGAGAGCTGGTTAAAGTTGAGCTGATTGGTCTAAATTGAGGGCTAAAATCTTCTTAGGGAGGGAATTACTTTTGGGTTTGGGGAAAAGGTGTATAATGGGCATATCTGATTAAAAAAGGGGAGACTCCCTGCCTTATCCCACCCTACCTCTGTCGTCTAGAGAGGGCTAAATTTTCTGCAAAGGAAAGGAATACGTTTGAGAGTTTTTCATGGTCAGTGTGAGAGATGGTGTGGAGTTGTGAGGGAGAAGAGGGGAGATGCCCAAGGGTCCCAAGTCTTGGGAAGAAAGTCAGGCCAGGAAGAGATTAATTTTTTCTGTCAGGAAATGGCCAGTGGATTTAAAATTTTTTTATCTGTCTATATATTTATTTTTGGCTGTGTTGGGTCTTTATTGCTGTATTCGGGCTTTCTCTAGTTGCGGCGAGCAGGGTTCGCGCTTCATTACGGCGCAGGGGCTTCAGCAGTTGGGGCTTAGTTGCCCCATGGGGTTTAGTTGCCCGTGGCATGTGACATCTTCTGGAACCAGGGGTCAAACACGTGTTCCCTACATTGGCGGCAGATTCTTAACCGGTGGACTACCAGAGAAGTCTCTGGCCAGTGGATTTTTAAAGCAGGGATTTTTATGGCTAATATCTACTTTTATTCTTTATTTATAATTGATTTATTTGGCTGTGCTGAGTCTTGGTTACAGCACGCAGGCTCTCCAATCTTTATTGCAGCCTATGGGATCTGTAGCTGCTGCGATGAAACTCTTAGCGGCAGCATATGAACTCTTAGCCATGGCCTGTGGAATCTAGTTCCCTGACCAGGGATTGAACCGGGACCAGACACCCTGGATTGGAAGCACAGAGTCCTAGCCACTGGACCACCAGGAAGTCCCTAATATCTAATTTTAGGTTCTCACCCAAATTATTCTGTGCCACATTCAGAACCTATCATATGCCCAAATTTCCAGTAAACATCTGTTAACACCCAGTAACTCACAGAGGGGTTACTTTGGGGAGATGAGGGCCCTGAGTGTGAAGGGAGAAATTCAGTGGAAGCTGGGAACTGGAGGGGAGAGGTGGCAAGACCCAGCCCCAGCCTTCAGTTCTCAAGAGGGCGTGCGGATGGGCTGAGCTTCCTGACAGCTTGTGGTCACTGAGATGCCGGAGGGAACCAGTTTTGGGGATATTTTGGTGAGGCTCCGGATGACCCCAGAGCAGAACCTGCCAGGTGGGTGGCTTAAACAGGAGGGAAGACACGCTGAGACTCAGGTCCAGGAGCATGTGGTTGGGCAGAGGCTGCAAGTGAGGGGGGCTCTGGCCACCACGGCCAGTGAGCAGACCGTGAGTCCCCCGAGCTCAGAGCAAGGGAGATGACACCTCTGCGAGCAAGGGAGATGACACCTCCGCAGACAGTAACCGGAACCGCAGGGTGAGAGCCACGCCCCTCACCCCCAGCCAGGGCCTGGAGGCTGCTTCAGTGCCCCCTGCACCCCCAGGCCCTCTTGGAGAGGGTTTCCCATCGTCCATCCTTGGAGGAAATGGGTCTTCCAGTGTGGGATCAGTTCCCAGAACAAAGAGAACATCCGTCTTGGGGGTGTAGCTAAGTGGTGGCGTGTCCGTTTTTGACACTGCGCATGATGTACGGTAAAGGATCACCCCACTGTCGCAGAGGCACACCACTCTCCAGCCACAAAACCACCCTCTCGGGTTGCAGACACACAGGTTGCTCTCTGGCCTCAGTGCTGCAGATACTCAGAGCATCTGTCTCTGCAAAGCCCTGCTGATGTGACTGAAAGTACAAGTGACCCTCCCTTTTCTGCCATGTAGCTGTCCTGTGACTTGGAGCTTCAGTCCTTTTTTTTTTTTAAAAAAAAAAAACAAACAAACAACTCTTTCTTTATTTGACTGTGCCAGGTCTTACTTGGGGCACACGGGATCTTTGATCTTTGCTGTGGCGTGTGGGGTCTAGTTCCCTGACCTGGGATTAAATCTGGGCCCCCTGCATTGGGAGTGTGGAGTCTCAACCATTGGACCACTAGGGAAGTCCCCTTCAGTCCTCTTTATGAGGCTTAATTTCCCTCCCAGGGACCAGGTAGGAAAGGCTCAGAGAGTAGGATGTGGAATGGTTTTGTCAAAAAATTAGAAAGAAAGAAAGAAAAGAAAAGAAATGGAAAGTTTGGAGGTTGAGTAACAGGGCAGCGGGGCTAGCCCCGACCAGGACGTCAGGTGGGTGGATTTTCTCTTTACTGTTCTGTTGAACTTGTCCTTTCCCCTCTTGTGCTAAACAGAGAATAATTTTAAACAATTCTTCCCCTACTGCTTTGGCAAGATTCTCTGAGATAACATAAAGGATTGAATAGGTTTTAGCACATTGTAAGCACTCACTACTGACCAGCCGATATGATCTTGTTTATTCTCACCTCACCTTTGTACTTTTGGTCTCTCTCTCTTTTTTCTCTCTTGCCTCCCTTTTTTCATCAGTGAAAAGGTGAGTGGTAGCACCATCCAAAATCTCAACAGTAGAACAGACATGTGGACACGGGGGGGAAGAAAAGGATGAGTTGATTTGAGAGATTAGGATGGGCATATACACATTACCACTGTAAAATAGAAGTGGGAAGCTGCTGTAGCGCAGGGAGCTCAGCTCGCTGCTGATGACCTGGAGGAGTGAGATGGGGGTGCTGGGAGGCAGGTTTAAGAGGAAGCGGATATATGTGTCCAGCTGATTCACTTTGCTGTACAGCAGAAAATGACTCAACATTGTAAAGCATCTATACTCCAATAAAATAATTAAAAATGAGAAGAGAGAGAAAAAGGCATAATGCATACCTAGAATAAACATCAAATGCTTATCATAAAAAAAGAGAGAAAGAATTTCTATTGTGAGGAAAGGGGAACTTTCCTGTTGAGAGTGAGGGGCTGGCTCCTGGTAATTAGGGATCGTCAGGACCCCGAGTTTTGGGCCCCTGCCAAAGGAGTGTGAACTTGCTACTTCCTTCAGCTCTTTGAAAGCCAGTTTTACCACTTACTAGCTGTTTGACCCTGGGCAAATGGGAGAATTTAGTTGAGCCTGTTTCCTTATTGGTAACGTGGGGCTGATCCTGTGCGGGACACACGGGGGCTGGGATAGTTGATTGGCATGTTCCATGTCACGGGCCCAGCTGAATGTGTAAGGCAGGTGCTCAGGATAAGTAGCTGCTTAAGCTAGGAGGATGAAGCTCTGCTGCTCAGGCCAGCAACCTAGGCGTCGGCGTCCTTGACTTTTCTTTCTCACACACGTCTCTGAGGTTGGTCTCCCCTGGAAGCAGAATATGAGATATGGATTTGAGTGCCAGTACTTCACTGGGCTTGGGGAAACCCCGGGGAGGTGGTGAGGGACAGAGAAGCCTGGCGTGCTGCAGTCCATGGGGTTTGAAAGAGTCAGATGTGACTTAGCTACTGAGCAACAACAACTTCCCTGGGAGGTGATCCCAGGAATTTACAGCAGGGACACACAGAAATGGAGCATGAAAAGTAAGAATGCCCCTGCAGGGTTCTTTACTGAACAGATCACCGTTGTAAATGAGCTTCCCTGGTAGCTCAGCAGTAAAGAATCTGCCTGCCAAGGCAAGAGACTGTGGGTTCGACCTCTGATTGGGAAGATCCCCTGGAGAAGGAAATGGCAGCCCACTCCAGTATTCTTGCCTGGAGAATCCCATGGACAGAGGAGCCTGGCGGGCTACCATCCATGGGGTCATACACAGTTGGACATGACTGAGCAACTAAACAACAAACCGCCATAATGGGGCACCTTGGACTCAAAGTCCTCCGGGGCCCTATGGGACATGGTGTGGAGTGAGAAGCTGAGTGATTTGCCCACCAGTGGGGGTCTATCATTGATCAAGGGCTCTTCAGGATGAATTCCCCAGCATTCCCATCTTGCTAGGCCCTGAGGCAGGGAGGCAGGGGCTTGCTGTAGAGGGGCAGCCAGTGGTTGTGTGGCCTGGATTAAAAGGAAGAGCTGGACCAGAAAGATTTCTCTGTTGTGGCCTTGGAGATGGAGAAACAGTGGGGGCATAGGACCTTTCTCAGCTGGTAGGTGTGGACAGTGAGCTGGGCGTGTAGATGCTATGATGATGGCCCATAGAGACCAAGGGTGGGTGGGTCAGGCATTGATCCGTCCCTCTGGGAGCCTTGGCATCAGACAGGCATAGATTTGAATTTTGGCTTGGTCACTGACTAGCTGGGTGTGTTGGAGCAAGTTGCGCGAATTCTGAATTCTCCGTGGTGTTCTCGTATGCCTTATGGCTAACATCCCTGCCCTGAAGGGTAGATATTAGGATTAAGAGACACAAAGGATGCTGAGTGTCAGAAGAATTGATGCTTTTGAACTGTGGTGTTGGAGAAGACTCTTTAGAGTCTCTTGGACTGCAAGGAGATCAAAGCAGTCAATCGTAAAGGAAATCAGTCCTGAATATTCATTGAAAGGACTGATGCTGAAGCTGAAACTCCAATACTTTGGCCACCTGATGCCAAGAGCTGACTCATTGGAAAAGACCTTGATGCTAGGAAGGATTGGGGGCAGGAGGAGAAGGCAACGACAGAGGATGAGATGGTTGGATAGCATCATCGACTCAATGGACATGAGTTTGAGCAAGCTCCAGGAGTTGGTGATGACAGGGAGGCCTGGCGTGCTGCAGTTCGTGGGGTCGCAAAGAGTCGGACACGACTGAACGACTGGACTGAACTGAACTGTAAGGTACCTGACACATAACAAGATGGTCTCTGAGTGTGATTTTCCTTTTCATTTCCTACTGCCCCACCTCTTGCTTCTTGGAGCTGGGCTGTGACAGAGTTGTGGGTCACAAGCGGGTTTGAGAACGGAGGCTTCTTATGAAGAACTGAGGGAGACTCCAGCTAGAAAAGGGGAAGTGGGGGCACGCTCATGACTCAGAATTTCTATTTCAGGCTCCCAGGCAGGATTGGGAGGACGCTTCCCCAGCCACAGGAGATATAAGCAGACGAGAATGAGCGAGGCCAGGGCTGGCTAGGCAGTGAGCAGTTTCCTGAGCTTGGGGCCCTCCCTTCCTCCCTCTCCCTTGGGGGGGTGAGGGTGGGATGGTGGTCCTGGCAGGGATTCTGCTCTGTAGTAAGGCAAGAAAGGAGATGGGGGAGGCACTCTGTCCGTTATGCAGCCAGGAGCCTCAGGCTGCTTTGTGATCCCAGGAGGGAGGCAGCTAGCGGTCCCACTGTGGTCCACCCTCAGGATGAAGGGTCAAGGACACATGTGGGCAGACCAAAGCCTCAGGGAAGCCAGGGTGGGAGCACCTCCAGCAGACTCCTCCCTTGTAGGTCTCCATGCTGGAGACACAGGGTAACAAGAATGAAGGGAAATGATGCAAGTAAGACGCAAACACAGAAAACATTCAGACCATTAAAACCGACTCAAGTAATGCAGAAGCACCGAGAGCTGTGCTGGAATCTAAGTTACAGACTCAGGTTTATAGGAAAGAGAACTTTACCACTATAACCTGGTCGGAGACGTATTTTTATCCTGCCCTGTTGCTGGAAGTTTTAATGTCACCTTTCTGGGAGGTGTTCCAGGCATTGGGGGCCCTATATGGTGACCCGTCTCCACCAGTTACTGCTGAGCCTTCCTCCCTGGGGTTAGTGTGGACTGGGGGGTGTGGTGGTGTTCGATAGTCTGGGGTCCGCTTGAGGACACGGAGACCTTCCCCTGGACTTGGGCTGTCTGTCTGAATGTTCTCCACAGCCTTTCTTCTTTGGGGTCTCCCCTGTGTTGGCCTAAAGAAAATGACACACTGTGTGAGCTGTGACTTCAAGTTTCATTCAGGGACTGGCTGAGGACTGTAGCCTGGGAGCCAGCCTCCCAGTCGCTCTGCAAAGTTGCTCTAAAGAAGTGGGGGGGTGGGAAGCCAGGGTATGTATGATTATCGGCTGAGGGTTATGAGCAGTCAAGCAGACATCTTGGTGAAAGAGTACCACTAGGCACAGAAAACAGACAGCTCTGGTGAATGGTGTTAGTGACGTCCGGTGTATGGGAAGAGGTGAGAATCCGGGTTCATTCAAACCCTTCCTGACATAAACATCTGCTCACTGAGAGGTCTGCTCCTCTGAAGCACAGAGTGTCTCATCTTGTTGTGGTCTCCTCTTTTTTCCTTTATAAATTTCAAAAGTATGATAACACGTTTACAAGAGGCTTGGAAAATACAGAGCAAGGGTATATATAAGTCCACTATATATTACAGTTTCTTTCTTTATTTTTTATGTTTAAACTATGAAAATTTGATAACGCGTTTACAGCAGACTTGAAAAATACAGAACAAGGTTACATATAGTTCTACTATATATTACAATTATTTTTTAATTAGATAAATTAAGATTTTCTTTTTAAGTTGGAGCTTCAATGTCAAACTCTCAAAAATTCATAGAATGAAAAGATAGAAAGGTAGAAGGGTATGGTAGACCTGAGAAGCACTCTGAACCTATTCACATAGTTAAGATGTATGCAATCTTCACACAATCAGTTCAGTTCAGTCGCTCAGTTGTGTCTGACTCTTTGCAAGCCCATGAATCGCAGCACGCCAGGCCTCCCTGTCCATCACCAACTCCCGGAGTTCACTCAGACTCACGTCCATCGAGTCAGTGATGCCATCCAGCCATCTCATCCTCTGTCATCCCCTTCTCCTCCTGCCCCCA
>SJXQ01004082.1:50049-128263 GCA_006408695.1 Aepyceros melampus | reverse complement strand
TGATGCTTTCTAAGGCCCACTTGACTTCACATTCCAAGATGTCTGGCTCTAGATTAGTCATCACATCATCGTGATTATCGGGGTCATGAAGATCTTTTTTGTACAGTTCTTCCGTGTATTCTTGCCACCTCTTCAAAGCTGCAATTATTTTTTATTTTGTGTCTGATTTTTGAAATAGGTTTTGCTTACAGAATCTTAATTTCCAGACTCTGGTTATATATTAAAAATTCTTTGTGTCAATAGTGATGATGAATGTAATTATGATAATGCTTTAAGCAATGATAATAATAAAATCCCTTCCCTTTAAAGATTTTAGTTCAGTTACATAGGAGAAAAAACATGAGAAAATTAAGCAGAACTTTTCTGTGTCCTTAATGATTTATTTCTCTGTTCAATGAAAAGAAGTTTAAAACCTTTGAATTATGAATCTGAAATTTCAGATTAAATGTAACATTTAAAATAAAAATTTTTCATATTGCTAACTGGATTATTCTCATCTAGTACATTGTAGTGAAAAAACTTCCGAATTTTACTGATCACACTTCTTATGAATAGTAGACTCATAATCTCCTATTTTCTGTGACAAGCAAAGTAAATTTTAAGAAATATTGGATTTCTGTATAACTCTTCATATAGATACTTTCTTTAGGGAGCAGAGGTTGGATATGGCTTAGACATAGAGGTTATTTGATAAATGTGTTCCTAGTGGGGACCAGAAGTGATTTATTACCTTTTTTGAGAAAAAAATCAGCATATGATAGAGAAGACATGGTGGCGATAAGACTCAGAGGGGAAACATTATTAGTTTAGGGATTGACAAGGAGTGGTCTCTGGCAAACATCCTAGACTCCTAGGATTTCAAAATGTTAAAGCATAGGAATATGATATCATAAGTGAAATGAATCGCCAGTCCAGGTTTGATGCAGGATGCAGGATGCTTGGGACTGATGCATGGGGATAATCCAGAGAGAAGGTGTGGAGCAGGAGGGGAGGAGGTGGGTCAGGATTGGGAGTTCATGTATCTCGTGGCTGATTCATGTCAATGTATAGCAAAATGAATACAGTATTGTAAAGCAAAACAAACTAAAAAATAAAAATTAATTAAAAAAAAGCACTCATAAGGAATAAAAAAAAACACACAATGAACTGAGGTAGAGTATACTGTAAGAAAAAAAAAAAAGGAATAATAGTGAACAAGTAATAGTTCAGTCTACACCAGACTGAAACCTAGCTTTACATTCTTTCAATTTGTAATTAAATTAATATCATTTTGGATTATGCTGTCTCTAATGAAACTAAGGCCTCTCTGTAAGGAAGCAACTTACAGCATGTAGCATCTTAAATTATCTTTCCTGATCTTCATTTATAATGTGTAGAACTCAATAAAGAATGGATAGAACACAAGATTTTTTGAAATCCTTAAAGAATTGGACATGACTGAGTGAACTGAACTGAAGACATAATAGGTAACTGAAGCAGACCCCATATAATGGAGTGATCAGACACAAATTTGAATATGATTTTGATTAATATGTTCAAGAATTTAAAGATTTAATGAAGAGTTTAGGTGGATTATTTGTACAAAAATGAAATACATGGCAAAGACTGACAGTCTAGAACTGAAAATATAACTGAAAGTAGTAAGTCTATGAATGGGTTGCTCTGTAGATTAGGTACAATTTATCTTATTTAAAAGATAAATCAACATTTAAAATCCATAGATGGTTTTATCCAACTATAAAAATGCAAACAATTATATGACATACATAATATAGTTAGAAGGTATAATATACATATATATATATAGAGAGAGAGAATTAAAGTTATCAGAAATAGCAAAGAATTGGCAGAAGTAATTAAGATATGAAGAAAAATATGATCGAATTGGGTAAACCTAAGTAAAGACACAAGAGCATAGACTCAAGACCCAAGTACATCACATAAGTGTAAAATATAGTTGTGGTTCAGTTCAGTCACTTAGTCATGTCTGACTCTTTGTGACCCTATGGACTGCAGCATGCCAGGCCTCTCTTTCTGTCCCAACCCTGGAGCTTGCTCAAACTTATGTCCTTCAAGTCAGTGATGCCGTCCAACCATTTCATTTTCTGTCGTCCCCTTCTCCTCCTGCCTTCAATCTTTCCCAGCATCAGGGTCTTTTCTAAGGAGTCAGTTCTTTGCATCAGGTACCTTATAGTAATACCTCTTTTCTGAAAAAGATAAAATATCTCTAAAGTTGCTAGAGAAACAGATGAAATAACAGCAAAGAAGAAGCTGTAAGAATTATAGTAGATTTATGAACAGATGAAAACCAGAGGAAAATGAAATCTTGAAATTACTGAGTTAGAATAGCTTACAAACTAGAGTTCTCAGTTCAGTGCTCATTTCATTTTCAAAAATCACAAGGAAGTAAACATTATTAGACAAAAACTGAGAGCCATGTTTAATACAGCCACACTAAACTATATACTAATGGATTGTTATTCAGGCAGAAGAAATATGAGAACAGATTAATCTTCCAAGATACAAGAAATAATAAAAGGAAATGATAAAATGTAAATATGCATGCTAATTTAATGTAAAGATGACTAAATATATGTAAGAATTATATTAAATGCTTAACATTAAAAATTAAAATACATGACAACAATCACTAATAAAACAGGAAGGAATATATAGGGTTAAAGAGTAATTAAACCAAGGATATTACATGTGAACTAAGATGTTCTTCAAAGATCAAGACTACAGAAATTTGATTTTGACTGTTCCAGAACTCAAGAAATACTGTGCACATATGCCTTCTAGAAAAATATACTGGAGAGCTAGCTTCATCCAAACAGAAAAATTTTGGCAAAAAGACATAGTATTTCATATATTTAGTTGTAGAGCTAAAGTAGTGTGTGGATACATTAACATTTGCATAAACATAAACATGCGTGTTACATAAACATTGCATGTTACAGTAAAATGAGGAAACAGTGAGCAAATAAGTGAGGAAATAAGAATAGGGTCACCAAATGTTTTATAGATGACAGGTCAAGTCATATGATACTATCTGTAACTGACATACAGATACAAAAGGGTAAGGGAAAAAAGATATTAAATAAGGTAACCAGAATAATAAAAATAGAATCTTTTCTGGGTAACAGATAAGTTTTTAAAAAGTAGAGAGCACAACAAATAGAGACAAAGCTCAGTAAACACTACACAATACTCACAGTAATTACAACATATGGTCTCATAGAACTGACACTAGCTATGAAAGTTAGAATTAATGGATTTAACTTGCCTGTTAAAAACAAATTTTCAAACTGGTTCATTAGGAAGAACTTAACTCTATATCAGATATGAGATATACCCAAGGAGCAGTGATTAATAAAGGCAATACAATTTTATGAGTGGACAAATATTTACCAGGTAAATGGAAAAAATAAGAAAACTGTTATTGTAATCCCGAGATAAGTGAAAAACAAGTCAAAACATTTAATGTGACATATGAAAAGAAAATTTAATAGCTATGAATATCTATGCATAAAATAATGCATGAACACCTACCTAAAACAAAGTCACATAAGATCCATGGGAAATAAATAGAAATATAGCAATAGTAGATACTAACATCACTTTGAGTAAGAGACTAAACAGACAAATATGTAAGGATATAAAACATCTCAGTAACATAAGGTCTACTGAGTATGAATTGAACCCAATACTAAAAAATGTTATTTCTTTTCTAACATATAGAACTTTAACAGAAATTATTCATACTAAAGCACAAAGAAACATTACTGGGTTACATAAAATAGAAATATGTATTAAGTATAAATACTGCTAGTAACAGTTCAAAATACAGTGAAAGCAGAAATGAAAAATAGATCTCCAAACCAAAAGGCCTTTTTATATGGAGATAACAATTATTTACCTTTTTTAAATAAAAAAGTAACAAACCAAAAATCTAAGAGAAAAATGGATAAAATACAATTCTCAACAAGAGAAAAATTAACCCATAAGCATATAAAAAGATAGTCAATTTCAGTTACACTAAAAGAAATGATAAATCTATGGAGGACTTTTGATGGGAGACGGCAAGTTGTTTACTCTTTAAATGTCCCCCACTAAGAGTGTTTATTGGTTTTAAGAGGAAAATAGTGATTATACCAGGGTGAATCTGGCTAACCCCTTGATCAGGTGATCAAAAATTAATTATCACTAATAAAGGGCAGATGGACATGCTGAGTCCTCAGCTGTAAAACTTTCAGGACACATCACCTACATAGTGCTCTGAGTTAGAATACCTAATCTGAATGTAATCTTGGAGAAACATCAGCCAAACCAATAGTGAGGAACTTTCCATTAAAAGAAGGTGCTATATTACTTTAAAAAGACAAAACAACAAGAAAAGGCTGTGGAAATATTTCAGATTAATGGAGATTAATTGAGACAGAAAAAACTATATTCAATATGAATCCTAGACTCTATCCTGTCCTGGAGGGGAAAAAGAGGAGTCAATGGATAAAATTGGAATTGGAATGGTAAATTATCCTATCAGTATTAACGTTGATAACTGTACTGTAGCCATTTAATGTCTTTTTTCTTAAGAACTGAATCTTAAGTTATTTGTGGGTATAAAGCCATAATACATGTAACTTAGAACAAATGGTTAAAAAACCATGCATATCTAGAGCACAGATGCACAAATAGTCAAATTGATGGAATAAACATTATCAATAGATAATCTGATAAATCTGAGTAAACAATTTACAGGAGTTTTTTTTTTTTTTGCAACTTTTTTCTATTTTGAAGTTATTTCCAAATAATAGATTAAAAACATAACATAATTTGAGTTTAATTGTTAGAATATTATAAAAAAGGACTTTTGCCCATGTTTTCATTGATTCATCCATTCATTTCTAAATACTTATTGAGTGCTCACTGGAAACTGGTACTGAGCTTAGGCAGTGGAGATACTGTAATGAAAAGAAGGAATAATGCCATTATCCTATGGGAAAATGCATGGTAGGAAGCAGACATTAAACAGTAAAAACTGTATACATCAAATGGGATAACTGCTATAAAGGATAGATAGATATATACTACTAAATATTAAATAGTTAACAAAGAACTACTGTACAGCGCAGGAAACTATATTCAGTATCTATTCTGAATATAATAATTATTATGGAAAAGATTCTGAAAAGTGTGCATATATGTATAACGTATATATAACTGAATCACTTTGATGTACATCTGAAACTAACAAATCATTGTAAATCAACTGTACTTCAATTACAAAAAAAAGTGCAGGTTGTTAGCACTCTTGAGTCACCCTTCAGTGACTTAACCTCTTGGTCAGAACTACTGAATGAAAAGAAAGGATCCACACCAGTTAGATCACTTAGAGTGTATACTGTTCATTCTTCTTTTGCCTCTTTCCCATCTCTTACTTTCCTACCCACAATTCTGTTGTTTTTTTTCAACTCTTTCTCTGCCCTCCTCTATGCCCTTGGGGCTGGCCACTATAAACTAGTAGGATCCCTTCCAGTGGGTCTGAAGTATGGAGCACAGAGGTCTGGATGTTACCTGGCTCTGTCTCTGCCTCATCTGTGGCTTCTACAGTGGATGAGTCTGTGTTTACAGCTCTTTTTGGGAAACCTTGTTCTTCAGTGCTCCCTCTTCTTGCTCCCTCAGACCTAGTGGTGATAAAATCCTTCTGTTGCTAGATATCGGGAACCTTAATCTCCATTATTGGTTCTTTTAATTTTTCCTCAATCACTCTGAATATGCCCTTAATTAAATTCTGCTGAAAAATAACAGCCGAGTAAGCCTTCTGTTTTCTGCTGGGACTCTGGCTGATATAGAGCACGCCTCTATTAACTCCAATTAGAACTAAGGTCCAAACCTCAGTTCCTGACTTGGTTTCTTAAAATAGAGGTAATGAGAAAATGTCATTGTTCAGAAGTCACCTTACAGTATGTGAATGAACCTAGAAGGAGAAAAAGCTGGTGTGTGTAGTAGAGAAATAAAGCAGGTGTGCAGAAACTCGAGACTGCAAGTGAAAGTCACATGGGTTCTGAGGGCCCTGTACCTTTTTTTAAATTGAAGTACAATTGATTTACAATGTTGTGTTGGTTTCAGTGTACATCAAAGTGATTCAGTTATATATACATTATATACATATACAATTTCAGAATCTTTTCCATAATAGATTATTATATTCAGTATAGACACTGAATATAGTCACCTGTGCCATACAATAGGTCCTTATTTATCTATCTTATATTAGCAGCATATATCTGTTAATCTTTATAGCAGTTATCCCATTTGATGTATATGGTTCTTACTGTTATTGCTTGTTTAATGTCTGATTCCCATCATTTTCCCATAGATTAATGACCGTATTCCTTCTTTTCATTACAGAAAAGGGTTCATTCCTGAATTTGTGTCCAGTGAAACAGTAGTATTATTGTCATAAATTACCCCATTATTTTCTGAGAAAAGCCCAAACCAATATTATTTATAGTGCTGTGAAATTTTCCTTTGTGCTTGAGTTTTTGCTTCCTCTTCAAAACTTGTCAAAACTGTGTTGATACAGTTCTCAACGTTTTTCTACTAAAATAGAAAAGTAAAATCACATAAAGTAACTTAAAAATACTCTGGGAGGGTATATAACATGTTTTTCCTTTTTTCTACTTTATATAAGGACTATGACAGGATTTATTTTTCTCTACATTATCTTAATTTATTGATAAGTATATCACGAAGTAGCACATAGACAATGTATTTTCACTTTAAAAGTTATTCATATAATCTAAAACTGTATGTAAAAGTACTTTCAGTTTTTTTCTTGAGTGATTATTGAGAAGGAGATATTAGACATAATTTTATTCTATCCATTCCATTTATAGTTGAGAAAACAATGAGCAGATTTAAGATCATGGCATCTGGTCCCATCACTTCATGGGAAATAGATGGGGAAACAGTGGAAACAGCGTCAGACTTTATTTTTGGGGGCTCCAAAATCACTGCAGATGATGATTGCAGCCATGAAATCAAAAGACGCTTACTCCTTGGAAGAAAAGTTATGACCAACCTAGATAGCATATTCAAATGCAGAGACATTACTGCCAACAAAGGGCCATCTAGTCAAGGCTATGGTTTTCCTGTGGTCATGTATGGATGTGAGAGTTGGACTGTGAAGAAAGCTGAGCACCAAAGAATTGATGCTTTTGAACTGTGGTATTGGAGAAGACTCTTGAGATTCCCTTGGACTGCAAGGAGATCCAACCAGTCCATTCTAAAGGAGATCAGTCCAGGGTGTTCTTTGGAAGGAGTGATGCTAAAGCTGAAACTCCAGTACTTTGGCCACCTCATGTGAAGAGTTGACTCACTGGAAAAGACTGATGCTGGGAGGGATTGGGGGCAGGAGGAGAAGGGGACGACCGAGGATGAGATGGCTGGAAGGCATCACCGACTCGATGGATATGAGTTTGGGTGAACTCTGGGAGTTGGTGATGGACAGGGAGGCCTGGCGTGCTGCGATTCATGGGGTCTCAAAGAGTCGGACATGACTGAGTGACTAATCTGAACTGAATTGAACAGAGTCAATATTTTATATATAAAATGAATAAAAATATATAAAAATCCATTATGCTGTTCGTTCAGTTGCTCAGTCATGTCCAACTCTTTGCAACCCCATGAATCGCAGCATGCCAGGCCTCCCTGTCCATCACCAACTCCCGGAGTTCACCCAAACTCATGTCCATCAAGTCGGTGATGCCATCCAGCTCTTTGGAAGGACTGATGCTGAAGCTGAAACTCCAATACTTTGGCCACCTTATGTGAAGAGCTGACTCATTGGAAAAGACCTTGATGCTGGGAGGGATTGGGGGCAGGAGGAGAAGGGGACAACAGAAGATGAGTTGGCTGGATGGCATCACTGACTCCATGGACATGAGTTTGGGTAAACTCCGGGAGTTGGTGATGGACAGGGAGGCCTGGCGTACTGTGCTTTATGGGGTCGCAAAGAGTCAGACACGACTGAGCAACTGAACTGAACTGAATACCATCGAGAGTTAAGTTCTAATTAAATTTCATTTTCATATCCCCCAAAGTGCTATGTTCATTCATTCACTAAATACCTTTAATTTGCCAGATACTGTGCAAGGTTAGGTAGTCTGGATAGAGATCTGCTGTTTTCCTGTCCTGTTGCTTCCAGACACTTACTTACTTGTTGAGCATGTATGGCAGGTGCTCAGCAAATAGTAACTGAGTAAATTTAGGTCATGGATGATCTCCTGATGCTTGGAAATTAACCAGAGCACTTAGAAATAATCCATGCCAAAGAAGAAATCCAACGAATGTTAGAAAATGTTTTCAATTTAGGAATAATGAAAATATACCCAAGCTTGTGGCATTTAATTTAAGCAGTGCCTAGAGGGAAAACTATAGCTTTACATTCTCATTATTAGAAAAGGAAAAAAGTTTTCAGTTGGTTATCTAAGCTTCCACCTTTCTGTTCTGTTCTGTTCAGTTGCGTCCGACTCTTTGTGACCCCATGAATTGCAGCACGCCAGGCTTCCCGGTCCATCACCAACTCCCGGAGTCCCTGGGATTTCTTTGGAAGGACTGATGCTAAAGCTGAAACTCCAATACTTTGGCCACCTCATGCGAGGAGTTGACTCATTGGAAAAGACTCTGATGCTGGGAAGGATTGGGGGCAGGAGGAGAAGGGGACGACAGAGGATAAGATAGCTGGAAGGCATCACCGACTCGATGGATATGAGTTTGGGTGAACTCTGGGAGTTGGTGATGGACAGGGAGGCCTGGCGTGCTGCGATTCATGGGGTCTCAAAGAGTCGGACATGACTGAGTGACTAATCTGAACTGAATTGAACAGAGTCAATATTTTATATATAAAATGAATAAAAATATATAAAAATCCATTATGCTGTTCGTTCAGTTGCTCAGTCATGTCCAACTCTTTGCAACCCCATGAATCGCAGCATGCCAGGCCTCCCTGTCCATCACCAACTCCCGGAGTTCACCCAAACTCATGTCCATCAAGTCGGTGATGCCATCCAGCCATCTCATCCTCTGTCATCCCCTTCTCCTCCTGTCCCCAATCCCTCGCAGCATCAGAGCCTTTTCCAATTAGTCAGCTCTTCGCATGAAGTGGTCAGAGTAGTGGAGTTTCAGCTTTAGCATCAGTCCTTCCAAAGAAATCCCAGGGTTGATCTCCTTTAGGATGGACTGGTTGGATCTCCTTGCAGTCCAAGGGACTCTCAAGAGTCTTCTCCAACACCACAGTTCAAAAGCATCAATTCTTCGGCGCTCAGCCTTCTTCACAGTCCAACTCTCACATCCATGCATGACTACTGGAAAAACCATAGTTTTGACTAGATGGACCTTTGTTGGCAAAGTAACATTTCTGCTTTTCAATATGCTATCTAGGTTGGTCATAACTTTCCTTCTAAGGAGTAAGTGTCTTTTAATTTCATGGGTGCAGTCACCATCTGCAGTGATTTTGGAGCCCCAAACAATGAAGTCTGACACTGTTTCCACTGTTTACCCATCTATTTGCCATGAAGTGATGGGACCAGATGCCATGATCTTCATTTTCTGAATGTGGAGCTTTAAGCCAACTTTTCACTCTCCTCTTTCACTCTCATCAAGGGGCTTTTTAGTTCCTCTTCACTCTCTGCCATAAGAGTGGTGTCATCTGCATATCTGAGCTTATTGGTATTTCTCCTGGCAATCTTGATTCCAGCTTGTGCTTCTTCCACCCCAGTGTTTTTCATGATGTACTCTGCATAGAAGTTAAATAAGCAGGGTAACAATATACAGCTTTGCTGAACTCCTTTTCCTATTTGAAACCAGTCTGTTGTTCCATGTCCAGTTCTAACTGTTGCTTCCTGACCTGCATATAGGTTTCTTAAGAGGCAGGTCAGGTGTTCTGGTAGTCCCATCTCTTTCAGAATTTTCCAGTTTCTTGTGATCCACACAAAGGCCTTGGCATAGTCAATAAAGCAGAAATAGATGTTCTTCTGGAACTCTCTTGCTTTTTCCATGATCCAGTGGATGTTGGCAATTTGATCTCTGGTCCCTATGCCTTTCTCTAAAACCAGCATGAACATCTGGAAGTTCATGGTTCATGTATTGCTGAAGCCTGGCTTGGAGAATTTTGAGCATTACTTTACTAGCGTGTGAGATGTGTGCAATTGTGCGGTAATTTGAGCATTCCCTGGCATTGCCTTTCTTTGGGATTGGAATGAAAACTGACCTTTTCCCATCCTGTGGCCACTGCTGAGTTTTCCAAATTTGCTGGCATATTGAGTGCAGCACTTTCACAGCATCATCTTTCAGGATTTGAAATAGCTCTACTGGAATTCCATCACCTCCACTAGCTTTGTTCATAGTGATGCTTTCTAAGGCCCACTTGAGTTCACATTCCAGGATGTCTGGCTCTAGGTGAGTGATTATACCATTGTGATTATCAATATTGCATAGGGACCTGGAATCTGAGGTCCATGATTCAAGGCAAATTGGAAGTGCATAAACAGGAGATGGCAAGAGTGAACATTGACATTCTAGGAATCATCGAACTAAAATGGACTGGAATGGATGAATTTAACTCAGATGACCATTATATCTACTACTGTGGGCAGAATCCCTTAGAAGAAATGGAGAAGCCATCATGGTCAACAAAAGAGTCTGAAATGCAGTACTTGGATGCAATCTAAAAAATAACAGAATGATCTCTGTTCATTTCCTAGGCAAACCAATATCACAGTAATCCAAGTATATGCCCCAACCAGTAATGCTGAAGAAGCTGAAGTTGAACGGTTCTATGAAGACCTACAAGACCTTTTAGAACTAACACCCTCAAAAGATTTCCTTTTCATTATAGGGGACTGGAATGCAAAAATATGTTGTCAAGAAACACCTGGAGTAACAGGCAAATTTGGCCTTGGAACACGGAATGAAGCAGGGCAAAGGCTAATACAGTTTTGCCCAGAAAATGAATTGGTCATAGCAAACACCCTCTTCCAAGAACACAAGAGAAGACTCTACACATGGACATCATCAGATGATCAACACCAAAATCAGACTGATTATATTCTTTGCAGCCAAAGATGGAGAAGCTCTATACAATCAGCACAAACAAGACCGGGAACTGACTATGGCTCAGATCATGAGCTCCTTATTGCCAAATTCAGACTTAAATTGAAGAAAGTAGGGAAAACCACTAGACTATTCAGGAATGACCTAAATCAAATCCCTTATGATTATACAGTGAAGGTGAGAAATAGATTTAAGGGACTAGATCTGATAGATAGAGGACCTGATGAACTATGGACTGAGGTTCATGACATTGTACAGGAGACAGGGATTAAGACCATCCCTATGGTATAGAAATGCAAAAAAAAGAGAAATGGCTGTCTGGGGAGGCCTTACAAATATGCTGTGGTATAATATAGAAAATACTGTAATCACTCTCAGTTGAAATTCTCCCATGGATTCAGTATTGATGGGGATTTCTTATTGTTAATGATGTGCTTTCAAGCCTTTTCTACCTAACTGGTCAACCCATAACAAGCGTCATGAATCATAACTTAAAGAGCCAGGGGAAGTGTTTTCATCTAAAGTTATGGAAAGAGATTTAAGCAAATGTATTTTTAAAATTATGATGCTTATAGAAAATTAGAAAATCTTAATGGGCTGTTATAAATCTGCCAATAAGTGGCTGTAAATACTTTGTGGAAGTAAGTGTGGTGAAGGGAGACTGTGCTAAAATCAGAGAACTGGCTTTTCTTTGTGTATTTTGCTGTTGGTTGTGGCTTTAGTTTCTCTGTCACTGTATGTGGGAAAATGACTCCATTTATAAATCCCCTGCCTGTCTCATCCAGTGATTGTGAGACTTTTGTGGTTAGGGGATGTGTGAGTACATTAACATGTAAAGGTTCTTGCAGCCAAGTTGTAATTGTTATGTTTAGATTACAGTGCAAAGGGGATCATTTCCTCCCCCTTTTTTCAATATGGTGAAGCTGAGGTTCAGGGGTTTTTTGATTATTGCAGTCATGATACAAACTGATAGTGTTTTTGAGTATTTACCAAGTGCTAGGCATTGAAGAGTTGACTCATTGGAGAAGACCCTGATGCTGGGAGGGACTGGGGGCAGGAGGAGAAAGAGATGACAGAGGATGAGATGGCTGGATGGCATCACCAACTTGATGGACATGAGTTTGGGTGAACTCTGGGAGTTGGTGATGGACAGGGAGGCCTGGCGTGCTGTGATTCATGGGGTTGCAAAGAGTCGAACATGACTGAGCGACTGAACTAAACTGAACTGAGGCATTGTAATGTGGTTAGATAATGTGCCAACAGTTGGGTAGTCATCCAGAGGTGATGAGTGGATGTGTTAACAGCATCTTATGACAAGTTTCCTGTATTTTCCACTATTAATTGTGGGTTTCAGATTTATACTCTGATTATTTGTTAAATATATTTTATCCAAGTACATTCAGATTCATATTTGAGTGCAATATGAGTTTTTTTCTTAAGCCTGTTGAAGCAACAGTCATTTCTGGTGAAGAGTGTGAAGGAAGATTTGGAGAAATTGATCTCAGGACGGCAGATGTATGGTGGGGAGGGTGTTGCTCCTTTGATGTGCTTAGTCAGGCTGTGAGTAACGTGGTTCCCAGACTGTAGAGGACTGCAAAACTTGCACTATCCTTACCTACTTCTGTGATAACTTTTTTGATCAAGGGAAATTAATAACTTAATTCCTGGAAATAAATACTTGTTTCTCAGACTTTCAGAAGAAAAGGAATAGATACAAAATTTTGGGGTGCTTCAGGGTTTTGGGACACACAGTCAACACAGTTTAAGATAGATAAACTATTAATAGCTCATATTTGTGTCAGACTTGATAACATACACAGTCATTTCATGTATGTGTGTATGTGTGCATGTGTGTATACGTGTGTCTGTATATTTAATTGTGAGAGTTCTGAGATGTCAGTGTGGTGAAAATCATTCTTTTCTATATGGTGGAAATGAAATGTAGATGTTATTACTGTATTAGTAGTAATGCTAATAACTACTATAAAGTCTACTCCCTTTTAATGAAATGAAAGGACAAAGTGGGATGGCAAAGTAAACGGAGTTGACTGGATCATTCCAGAGGAATGAAGAGGTAGGAGAGGTTATAATCTTTTGGCTCCAACTGCTTGCTCATGCAATAAAAGGGTATAATATTACCTTGGAATAAGTGAGTAGGTCAATAACTGAATGAATTTGTATTACCTATCTAATCTATCATTTAAAGAATCTAGTTAAAGTACAATTCTATCAGTGGTTCTACTTGTGTTTTTTCATAAGGCCCTGGATTTTTAAAAATTAAAGAATATATTTACTGTTGAGAATGTGTGCATATGTGTGTAGTTTTTCATTTAGTGTGTCACAAAAAATAGTTCTTGATGCATTATTGAACAGACTCTAGCAAATATCATATGCTAAGATGTTCGAAACATCTGCTCTTTCACCCAACTGTATAATAAACCTCCCATGCTTATGTAATTTATTCTAATACTTGTGTCTTCAGAATTTCAGTGATGTATCTATGTATGCTCTGAAAGCATCATAGCCTGAAATGCATTTTAGTCACTATCCCTTATTCAGTGAGTAATTTCAGCCATGTGTTTACTGCTTCAGGTAGATCAAGTGCTGACGCAAAGTCATGACCATTTTGGGGCTTGCATTGGGGAATAAGGAATCCCAAAAGAGATTTTTCACTTTTTAGATTACATTTTATGAAATTTTTCATATCTAGGATAAAGAATTACATGGCTCACTGTAACATTGTAGAGATTTGTCTTTAGATTATAGATGGTGACATTTTCAGGGTACTGATGACTATATAATTGATTAGCTATTATCTCAAGTTACAGTGTATACTAGGACAATGTTCTTTGGTAAAAGTAGTGAATATAGATGTAGATCTATATTTAAAATCTTGACAAATCCACATTTTTGGAGCCTACTCTTGTTGGATGTGGACTGTTGTAAGTTTAATCTCAAAGCTGACAGGGAGCTTATACTTAGAATGGAAAGAATATTGGCTCTGCTTCTGTTGGCTGCCTACTTGTGTTTTCATATTAGTATTATATCTAAACAGATTTTTTTGTGTGGAAAATTTTAAAGTGTGTGTGTTTTTTTTTTTTTAATAAGGGTTAATTTGGTCAAATACAGGCAACACAACCAATTTGGACATGCCTGGTCTAGATGACTTGTTAGAGGAAAAACCAGTGGCAAACACATTGAATTTCAATGAATCTGCTTCTGAATCTTGAGGTTTTAAGGCTGTTTGGTTTTTACTTTTTAGGTAAAAAATCTTTTTTCCCCAGGTTTACTGAGATATAAATGTCAACATAAATTTAAGACGTACAACACAGTGATACAATACATGTATGTATACATTGTGAAACGGTTACAAGGCTTTCCACTTCTCACTCTGCTTTAATTAAATGAATTTAGTTAGCAACCTTCTGCTCACATATTTACACATTTCTTTTTCCCTTATGATGAGAACTTCTAAGATTTATTCTCTTGGTGGTGGTTTAATCACCAAATTGTGTCTGACTTTTGCAACCCCAAGGACTGTAGCCTGCCAGGCTCCTCTGTTCATGGGATTTCTCCAGGCAAGAATACTGGAATGGGTTGCCATTTCCTTCTCCATTTATTCTCTTAGCAGTTTCAAATATACAATACAGTATTGTTAACTATGGTCACCATGCTGTACATTAGACTCCTGGAACTTATTTATGTTATAGTTGTTAAGTTTGTACATTTTGCCATCTTTACCCCATTCCCTGCTTCTCACCTTCTACCTGTGGTAACTATCATTCTGGTCTCTGCTTCTATGAGTTCTTTTTTATTTTTTAAGATTCCACATATAAGTGATATCATATATTCTTATAATATACACCAACATATTCCTCAAAGCACAGAGATTTTAGAAAACAGATAGTATGCTTGTTACCAGTTATTAGTATCCTCTGGTGGGGCTGGGGGAAGATATTCCTCAAAGCACAGAGATTTTAGAAAACAGGTAATATGCTTGTTGCCAGTTAGTGTCCTCTGGTGGGGCTGGGGGGATGACATGTGATCTACAGGAAATCCTTTGCCCCAGAATCTGTCATTCTGGCTCAGTTTTATACTAGACTCACTCTTTTGCATCCGCAGGAGGCATGTATTGAATCATCCCTTACTCAAAACTGCATTACTTTACTAACTCTATTATTGATATTCATGTATGGATATTTTCTATATCTTTTGTTTTCTATGTCAAATAGGATATAAAAATGAAGCTATCTATAACTAATATAAAACCATATACTTCCTGGTTGAGTTCACCTAATCAGCACTAGATTGATTTTTCTTTCAAAAAATTCTGATCATCTTCAGAAAATAAAACATCACAGCTACTTCTTAACCATAGTCATATTTGTTACTTCCTGGTTTCTTAGCTTTAATGATGACTATTCTTCCATGACACTGACGCCCTTCAAAGGCACTGCTATCAAAGCCTAAAGGTAGTTGCTTCTATCTGTCTGTCAAGGTTGTCTGTGCTCATGGTTCAGAGAGCTGGTGTCTGAAATGAGGACACTGAGGCTGCACATAACTCACTGCAAAGGGCATGACTTTTGTGGCTATTTCCACCTATTGGTGTCATCACTGAGGCTACAAAAGATTGGTGAAGGCAGGATGGTTATACTCATGTGAAGTCATTTTGTACTTCACTTAGCCTGAGGACTGGAGTGGCCCTGTGTTGAACCCAAGTAGGTGCTAATATTTATTGAGGAAATAATTAATCTTACAGCATGAAATTACATATTAATGACCCCATGCCACTATTTGTAGAACTTATCAAAATTGTAATTAATTGGGTTTGCATGTAATTGTTTATTTACCCCCTAGTGGTCAAAACTATCTCTCTACCAAGTAAGCATCATGAATTGAGAGCTCAAAGCATGTTCAATAGCATCATTCTATTTACATCTTGGAAGATTATGGTTAAAACTGTAGGATAACCTGAATCTTTCTTCTCAGTCTGGTCTATCGTACTCAATCAAACATTTGTGCTTCAGCTTCTATTTCTTAGGATGGAATTTCCCCCTATGATGCTCCTTTGTCCTTTAGGAACATAAACTCTTAAAGTGCTTCTCTCAAATCTCTGCATATTTGCCTAGGCACCCTACATCCATGGCCTAGATATGAACTATAAATGTGAAAGCACAGACTTCTGTTATTACTGATGAGACTGGAAGAAGACAGGAGACAATGTGTCTTGTACCACTCTGAATAAAGCAGAGTGAGAAGTGCAAAGCCTTGTTCTGAGTGCTGGGTGACACATTAGAGCTGGAAGATTTGAGAAGTTGTGGGTTTGACCTTTTTTAATAAATTATTACTAGTAATGATGATATACTTTTTGTTACCCTTTGAATTTTCACATTTATTGCTTGGAGTAGATCTAGGCAGTTCTGCAAGAAGAAAAGGACAAGACAAATGTGCTTTGTGAGCAGAAAAGTGACAAAACTTTTCAATGGCCTAAATGAGACTATATGGGAGATCTAAGGGCAAAATTATTGGAAAAACAGAGTACTCAGGATTCATGCTGCTAATTTTAATCTCTGAAATTTGAAATGTGTGGTACAGCTTTCTAATTTATACCAATTACTGGCTTCTATTGGGCTATTGGAAGTATTCTGCTGAAGTCACATGAATTGAATTTGACCATGGGACTTTATTCCAAAGTAAAAAGGTGGTGTAATAAATTCAATTTGGGTTGGATTGGGTAAGTGAAAAGCTTAGTCATGGAGTAGCAGAGAAAGACATGATCAACAGCAACAAGAACTTAGATACAGGAAGGAAACAACTAGCTTGCAAAAAAAATGTCCATCACTCACTGCATGAAAATTGAAGTAGCCTCACTTAGTGAGAATGAATAATCCAAGGTACAATGAAATTTTAAAGCCTCAGAATTGCCCCAAACAAGACCCCATTTCTCTCAATGTATCAGTTTCTGTGTGTGCTTTGAATGCATATCCAACAGATGGTAGAAACCTTTGGACTCTCTGGGAGAGATGACCAATCTCCCAGTAGGGAAGGGAAGGATATCCTCTTTAGGCCCAAGAGGAAAGGACTTTCTAAGCAGGCATCAGTCTATTCGGGAGACATCTGCAGGACCTGAGTTACACTCTCCTTGTAACAGCTGTGTCTTGCCACAATATCACTGATCAGAAGGGAGCTCCTCTAAGTGGTAAATACTATGCCATTTCTTTCAGAAATCATAACATCATGCCACGACTGGTGCATTTAAACAAGCTCTAAAAGAAGTGAAATGTGTATACATAATAAGACATTAGTGATTCCCAGACCTGAATTCAAAGAACCAGGATAGGATGTGAAACTAAGAACTATGACTCAAAAGAAGGTATAGTAGTTGAGGAACATGAAGCTTTTTATTTCTTTATTTATTATTAGTCTTTGGGTTAGTTTAGTTCCTTAAGGTAAATGTAAGCTTACTTTCTTACTTTCAAAATCTCAGTGAGTGACTTTCACTCAGGCCACCAGGCTATCTGGGGCTTTCCAAGTGTTGCTATAGGTAAAGAACCTGCCTGCCAATGCCGAAGACTTAAGAGACACAGTTCAATCCGTGGGTTGGAAAGATCGCCTGGAGAAGGAAATGGCAGCCCACTCCAGTATTCTCGCCAGGAGAATCCCATAGGCAGAGGAGCCTGGTGGGCTATGGGCCATTGGTCACAAAGAGTCAGACATGACTGAAGTGACTTCACACGCACATGAGGCTATGTAGAAAATGGATCAAGCCAGAAGATATATGACCTCTTTGAAAGATGTGTGTGTTTCTTTCTTGTTTTTTTTTTTTAAGATTTATTTATTCCTTTGTTGACTGTGGTGAGTCTTCCTTGCACAGAGGCTTTTCTATAGTTGGAGTGCACCAACTTCGCATTGTGTTGACTTCTCTTTTAGGGGATCATGGGCTCCAGGCACATGGGCTTCAGTAGTTGCAGCATACAGATCCAGTAGCTGGGGCTCTTGGACTCTAGCGCATTAGCTTGGTAGTGGCAGGACATGGGCTTAGTTGCCTGCTGCTGCTAAGCCGCTTCAGTCGTCTCCGACTCTGTGCGACCCCATAGACGGCAGGTTACCATTTCCTTCTCCAATGCATGAAAGTGAAACGTGAAAGTGAAATAGCTCAGTCGTGTCTAACTCTGAGTGACCGCATGGACTGCAGCCTACTAGGCTCCTCGGTCCATGGGATTTTCCAGGCAAGAGTACTGGAATGGGGTGCCATTGCCTTCTCCTGCAGCATGTGGGAAATTTCCAGATCAGGGATTGAGCTGGCATCCCCTGCATTGCCAGGTGGACTCTTAACCACCTGATCACCAAAGAAGCCCCAGACCAGCTTATTTCTTAAGACTATAACATCTGTAGCAAAAAGATTAACTTGCAAGTGAAAGCATTTTTTGTTGTGTGTTGTGTCAGCTATGTGTCAGTGTGGGCTGTAAGAAACATAAAAATTTATTAGTACTGGTTGTAGGAGATTCAAGGGGACAGTTTTCATTCAGGGTCTGCCAGTGATCTAAAACAGATGGTTGACTTTTAGCTAGTAAAAGTTAGAGAGAGATTAAAAACAAATACAAAATAATAGGAGAATAGAAGAAGAAAGGGGGGAAAAAGGGAAGGATGGAAGGAAGAGAACACAGGGGAAAATGACAAAGCAAAAGGCAGTAGGAGAGGAAAATATCACATATTCCCTTGACCCTCATTTCCCTGTCTAGATATTTTCCAGATGTCTCAAAATTTTTAATTCATTTTTTTTTACTATCAGGGACAATCTTTAGTGTTTCTCATTGTATAGGTCTACACTAAGAAAGTTTGTATCTACTGAATATATAGTATAATTTATGTGATACTACTTCTGTTATAGATTTTGAATTACTGAACATAGATCGATTACTCTCATTTCCAATGTCAGAAACTCTAGATTGAGACAATTACTTCTGACTTCTCTGATGGTTTCAGGATATTAATCCTGTTAAGTCTGGAACCATAGGATGTAGAACTGCTCAGGAGTTCTCTGGATCTGCCCGAGCTGGCTTCTGGCCACTGGGCACTGCCTCCCCTGTTGCTCTTCTGCATTTCTGGTTTGTCCTGTGCCAGGACCCTCCAGTACTCCTCCTCAAGAAGTCCTCAGGGCACAATTTTTTCTGCTTTCTTTCCTTTGATTCCCTGAGAGTCTAAATATATGGTCTCTGGCTCTTAGATGTTCTTTTCTTAGCATTCAGCTTTGTGAAAGTAGGAATAAAGCAATTTAAAATAAAAGAATTGTAGTGACACTATGCTATTTTAAGTACTTACTTTTGGTAAGCCATCAAAAAATATGGTATTTGACTCTTACTATATTCTTAAAATTTATAGTCTCTGGAAAACATGACTTCTAATTTATATATTCTATCATTGTGTCTATGAGATTATTCAGAATACTGATAAGGTCCTGCACGAGGTACAAATTGGATGCTACTGCATTTTATCATAGGTCTCATAAACTAAGAGGAGAATGGCCTGAAATAAATTTTCTTCTGTAAAACTTTAAACCTTTTCTCACTTTCAACTTGTTTGATTTTATTAATTTCTGGGAATGTATTCTTTTCTTCTAGGTTGTCCAGTTTGTTGCATGTAATTGCTCAAAGTAGTATCTTATGTTACTGATATCAGTTGGAACTTTCTGTGATATCAGTTGGAGTCTGTTTCTTTTTTTAAAAAATATTTATTAATTTACTGTCTCAAGTCTCAGTTGCAGCATGCAGGATCTTTAGCTGGGGCATGTGGAATCTAATTCTCTGACCAGGGATCAAACCTGAGCCCCTTGCATTAGGAGCATTGAGTCTTAGCCACTGGACGACCAGGGAAGTCCTGAAACTTCTCTTTCATTTCTGAGTTTTGTCTTGGTGAGTCTAGCTAAAGGCTTGTCAGTTTTGTTTATCATTTTAAAGAACCAGTTCTTAGTTTTTATATTTAATATAGATATAAAATCTTAGTTCTTATATTTATATATATGTAATTATCCATTTATAAATTTATACATGTAAGTAGAGTGTAAAAATCCCCTACCATTACTGTATTGCTATCCATTTCTCCCTTTTTATGTTTATTAATACTTGCTTTAAATACTTACAGTTTCTTTATTGTGTGCATATGTATTTATAAATGTTTTATCTTGTTGCTGAATTGACCCTTATATTATTATAATGTCCTTTGTCTTTTATTACACTTTCTGTTTTGGAATCTAATTTTTCTGATATGTGTAGTTGTACCAGTTTTATTTTCATTTCCATTTGCATGGAATATCTTTTTTCATGTCTTTAATTTCAGATGCAGTCTATAGATGTGTCTTGTTTTTTTTTATCTATTCTCTGTCATTTGTATAATTTAGCCCATTTACATTTAAAGTAATTATTGGTAAGTATATATTTTGTTATTGTTTGCTATTTTTGTTTCCTTTCTGTTCCTTTCTTCTTTCTCCTTTGCTTTGTAGTTTGCCACCCTTCTTTAGCTCTGTGTTTAGATTCATTTTTTATTTTCTTTTGTGTATTTACTATAAGTTTTTGCTTTGTGATTACTGTGTGGTTCACATACATTTTATTATGTATCTAACAGTCTAAGTTGACAGCAACTTAAATTTGAACACATTCCAAAACTACATTTTTATTGCCCCTTACATCTTACAGTTTTGCTACTTTACACATTTAAAAGTCTTATATATCTTTTAACCAATTATTGTAGCTTTAGTTAATTTTACACTTCTGTCTTTTGGCCTCCTTAGCCACTCTATAAGTAATTAATCTACAGTGTTTGCTATAAATTTACCTTTTCCAGTGAGATTTTTACCTTTATGTTTTCTTTTTATTGTGCCATTTCTTTTCAGCTTTCCTTGTAAAATTTCTTGTTAGACTGATTTAGTAGTGATAAATTAGTTTTTGCTTGTTTGAAAAGCTCTTTTTCTTTTCTTCAAATCTAAATGATAACCTTGCTGAATAGAGTATTTTTGGTTGGAAGTTTTCATTTTTTCTTTCCCTTTATCACTTTAAATATGTCATGCTGCTTCCTTCTATCCTGCAAAGTTTCTGCTGAGAAATCTGCTTATAACTTTATAGAGTTTCCTTATAAATAGTAATTTGATTTTCTCTTGCTATTTTTGGAAATTTCTCTTTAACTTTTAATTACAGTTTGTCTTGATATGGATATCCTTGGTTTCATCTTATTTGGAATCTTTGGCTCTTCCTGGACCTAGATGTCTGTTTTCTTCCCTAAGTTAGGTAAATTTTCAGGCATTTTGTTTCGTTTCCTTTTTTTTCTTTCTTTTCCGTTCTATCCCTCCTTCCCTTTGCTTTTTTTTTTTAACCATATTTCTTCAAATATGATTTCTGCCCTCTTTTCTTCTGCTGCTGCTGCTAAGTCACTTCAGTCGTATCCAACTCTGTGTGACCTCATAGAGGGCAGCCCACCAGGCTCCCCCATCCCTGGGATTCTCCAGGCAAGAACACTGGAGTGGGTTGCCATTTCCTTCTTCTTCTAAGACCTCTATAATGTGAATGTTATTCTGCTTGACATTGTCCAAGAGGTTCCTTAAGTTATCTCCATGTGTTAAATTGTTTGCTTGTTTGTTTTTCCTTTTGCTGCTTTGTGTGGGTGAGTTCCACTGCACTATTTTGAAGCTTGCTGAACCATTCTTCTGCTTTATTTAGTCTGCTCTTGAACCCCTCCGGTGCATTTATCAGTAGTATTCACCTCTGAGACTTCTGTTTGATACTTTCTTATGTTTCTATCTTTTTGTAGAAGTTCTCATTGTGTTCACCCATTCTTCCTAGTTCAGTGGGCATGTTAAGGATCTTTATTTCAAATTATTTTTTGTCACTCTCTGTTACCTCATTTTGCTTAAGTCTCTGTATCTGTTGATGAAACAGCTACCTCTTTGTCTTGAAGAAGTCACTTTGTGTATGATAATTCTCCTTGTTTAATCTTACCCTTGGCTGTCTCCAGACCTTTGAGTTTGTCTGTACTGCCTGATTTATTCTTAATGGGCTCCATCTGTTGCGGGTATCCCAAGAGCTGTCAGTGTTCAACTGGAAGAATCTCACTTAGCACCTAGGCCTCCTAGGTGGTGGTGCAATTGGTAGAGAATCTGCCACAATGCAGGAGACCTGGGTTTGACCCCTGGGTCAAAAAGATCCCCTGGAGAAGGGAATCTTCCCCAGGTAAGAGTAGGGAAGCATTGACTACAAGTAGGAAGTTATTCCTAGTCTAATATTCTTGCTGGAGAATTCCATAGATAAGGAGCCTGGTGGGCTACAGTCCATGGGGTTTCAGACTCTAACACAACTGAGCGACTAACACTTTCACTATAGTATCTGGCTGATTGGCCAGAACCTCAGGCAGCAGCTTTAAAACAACTTTTAAACTATATAAAGACATGCTGTTCTGTGAGGCCTTCAGGTGTCAAGTCAAAATCTGGAGGTGTCCTCTGGGAGACAGTTGTGAAAATTGAGGCTCTAGAAGAGTATGTAAGCTCCTTTGTGGGAGATTTCATTGAACCATAGTGAGACCTGGGATATTTGTGAGGTTGATGTCTCCTTATGTTACCTGAGAGTGCTTCCTTAGTCTCTAGATGTGGGGGAAACTCAAAGTCTGTGCTTCTAGCAAATAGACTATTTTCACAGAAAGAATGAGTTTGTGTTTTAGTCTGTTCTCTATGCAGTGCCCTGGGGGTGATGGCTTGGCAAGAACAGTCTTTCCAGTTATTACTCCTGTGGAGTTCAGGAACGTCAGCTCCCTTGACCACCAGACGAGATGAAGGAGTCATGTCCCTTGTATGGACTGTGCACACCGGCTGGCTTTAGCAAGGCGGTTGGAGAGCTGAAGAAGCAAGATATGCTGTCTGTTTAGAAGGACATGGCAACCCACTCCAGTACTCTTGCCTGGAAAATCCCATGGATGGAGGAGCGTGGTAGGCTACAGTCCATGGGGTTGCAAAGAGTTGGACATGACTGAGCGACTTCACTTTCTTTCTCTCTTTCTATGTTGTTTCATTAATTGTGACAAATATGTTATAGTTTGTTAATGATAGAGGAAACTGGTATATGTAAGAACACTGCTATCTTCACATCGATTCTGTAATTATAATTTTTTCTAGAATTAAAACTTTATTTAAAAAAGAAAAGGCAGTATGAAAATGTCTTGACTATACATGTCTACAGGCTTCAGCAATGAAGTATAGAGTGCCTTGCTATGCACTTGTACTAGCCTCAGGTTGGAAACAGGAGAAAGCCTGATTTGTTGGTGTTCTCCAACCTCAGCCAGAGGGCGAGGGAGTTCTACAATCACTTCTGCTCACAGACTTTAGCCAGGAGATTATATAACACAGGAATAATCTTCCTGTATTTTCACCTTGGACTTCTCTTCAAGTTACTTGATCTTGAAATGAATATTTTTTAATGCCCCTTTCCACAGTTCAAACTAGTTGGTTGTATTTTAAATGTTCTTCAGTTCAGTTCAGTCACTCAGTTGTGTCTGACCCTTTGCGACCCCATGGACTGCAACATGACAGGCCTCCCAGTCCATTACCAACTCCCGGGGTTTACTCAAACTCATATCCATTGAGTCAGTGATGCCAAACAATCATCTCATCCTCTGTTGTCCCCTTCTCCTCCCACCTTCAATCTTTCCCAGCATCACGGTCTTTCCCAAGGAGTCAACTCCAGCTTCAGCATCAGTCCTTCCAATGAATATTCAGGACTGATCTCCTTTACAATGGACTGGTTGGATCTCCTTGCAGTCCAAGGGACTCTCGAGAGTCTTTGCCAACACCCAGTTCAAAAGCATCCATTCTTCGGTGCTCAGCTTTCTTTATAGTCTAACTCACATCCGTACCTGACTACTGGAAAAACCATAGTTTGACTAGATGAACCTTTCTTGGTAAAGCAATGTCTCTGGTTTATAATATGCTGCCTAGGTTGGTCATGGCTTTTCTTCCAAGCAGTGAGTGTCTTTTATATTCCTGGCTGCAATCACCATCTGCAGTGATTTTGGAGCCCCTCAAAATAAAGTCTATCACTGTTTCCATTGTTTCCCATCTATTTGCCTTGAAGTGATGGGACCAGATGCCATGATCTCAGTTTTCTGAATGTTGAGCTTTAAGTCAACTTTTTCACTGTCTTCTTTCATGTTCATCAAGAGGCTCTTTAGTTCTGCCATAAGGGTGGTGTCATCTGCATATGTGAGCTTATTAATATTTCTCCTGGCAATCTTGATTCCAGCCTGTGCTTCATCCAGCCTGGAATGTCTCATGATGTATTCTGCATTTAAGTTAAATAAGCAGAGTGACAATATACAGCCTTGATGTACTCCTTTCCTGATCTGGAACCAGTCTGTTGTTCCGTATCCAGTTCTAACTGTTGCTTCCTGACCTGAATACAGGTTTCTCAAGAGGCAGGTCTGCTGGTCTGGTATTCCCATCTCTTTCAGAATTTTCCACAGTTTCTTGTGATCCACACAGTCAAAGGCTTTGGCATAGTCAATAAAGCAGAAGTAGATATTTTTCTAGAACTCTCTTTGCTTTTTTGATGATCCAATAGATGTTGGCAATTTGATATCTGGTTCCTCTTCCTTTTCTAAATCCAGCTTGAACATCTGGAATTTCATGATTTGCTTACTGTTGAATACTGGCTTGGAGAATTTTGAGCATTACTTTGCTAGTGTGTGAGATGAGTGCAATTGTACGGTAGTTTGGGCACTCTTTGGCATTGCCTTTCTTTGGGATTGGAATGAAAACTGACCTTTTCCAGTCCTGTGGCCACTGCTGAGTTTCCAGATTTTCTGGCATATTGAGTGAGCACTTTCACAGCTTCATCTTTTAGTATTTTAAATAGCTCAACTGGAATTCCATCACCTCCACTAGCTTTGTTCATAGTGATGCTTCCTAAGGCCCACTTGACTTCACATCCAGGATGTCTGGCTCTAGGTGAGAGATCACACCATTGTGATTATCTAGGTCATGAAGATCTTTTTTGTATAGTTCTTTCTAACCCAGTGAGCTTTCTTGATGGCAACAACAAATGTTTTGTGTTAATCTATCATGTGATGTATATTAGTTCCATTAATGTTTCCACCTGTAGTTCAAGAATAAAGCCAGATGATGAAAAAATATTTTGTTCAAAGTATAAAAGAAAACAAAGTTTTACAGATGAAAATCTTTAGTGGAGATTCAGGGGTATGCTAGGCGGTGATTGGTTAATGATCATGGTTCTTTGTTGAAGATCAAAATAAAAATTCACATCAGAAAAATAACACAGAATAAACTGAGATAGAACTCTTGAGTGTGAAAGATAAAAGACAAGATAATATAGCTACTTGCTATGTGATAAAAATGAATGTATGTGAACACTCAGTGCTTGCATAGGTGTATCATTTTTTCATTCATTCATCTGTAGATAGATACCAGATTTTAGCCTATCTCCTATAGACATCTCCTTTACACTCTATATCTAGGTAGGAATAGTAAATATTTTATTTGACTAACAAAGAGAGAACTCCTGCTGCTGCTGTTGCTGCTAAGTTGCTTCATTTGTGTCTGACTCTTGTGCGACCCCATACACGGCAGCCCACCAGGCTCCCCTGTCCCTGGGACTCCTGTATCTTATCAAAAATCATGATTTAAGGATTCCGATGGGCTTGGAATTGTAGAATTTTAGAATTTGAAGAGATCTTGGAGATTGTTTGGCTCAGGCATTTTACATTTGAGGAAACTAGGGACCAGAAGCTTGGCGTGATTCTTCTGATTATGTTTCCATGAATCCAAGGGAATTTAACTCCTATACTCATGACAGTGGCTTCCCAGGTAGCTCAGTGGTAAAAAAAAAAAAAAAATCCACCTGCCAATGCAGGAGATGCAATAGACCCAGTTTCAACTCCTAGATCCAGAAGATCCCATGGAGCAGATTGCCATCCCTGGAGCAGGAAATGGGAACCTGCTCCAGTATTTTTCCCTGGAAAATTCCAAGGACAGAGGAATTTGGAGTGCTATGGTCCATGAAGTCATAAAGAGTCAGACAAGACTGAGTTACTGAGCATGCACGCACTCATGACAAATATCCCTTGCTTCAGTTACAGATGATTATATGTCAACAGACACCAGCTGAGTTTTCTCCACATATTCAAATATATAAGAACTACTGTAAATACGAGCATGAAGTTATAGTAATCATAGCTACCATTTATTGGGTGTCTTCTATATAAAATCCTTTGGACAGTATTGTTTATTATTCTGACAACTTGTGAGCTGGTAGTTATCTTTAATTATACTGATAGGAATTAAAACACAAAGGCAAATTACAATTTTCAAATCCATATACATAGTAAGTAGCTAAGCTGAGACTTCATCTCTTTTTGATAGTTTCAGGAGAAGGAGCTGGGGGGAAAAGGAGACACAAATTTTCTCATAACTGTGCAAAATATTCCCAGGGTGAGAATTCACATAATGGGAGATTTGGAGGGGCTTGCATTTCTGGTGGTGACTAAGATAAACAGCAATATCAGACACAAATGTTTGATTTTTGAGTTGGTTAAGTCTAAATTTAGGAAATGACATTTATTCTTTATAAAGATATATAAAAGCCAAGGTATACATATATGCCCTAAACTTTTCTACTAGCTAAAGAAAATTTAAAAGTGATGTATGCTATAGGTAGAATAGAATCTATTTACATTTTCAGCATTCCATTTTATTCTTTTTTCAAAGGTTTTATCTCTTCGATGAGATTTTTCATTTTTGTTCATGTATATCGCCAACTGTTTCTACTATATCATTTAGCATATTAATTATAGATATTTTAAAGTAGTTGGCAGAAACTTCCAAAATCTGGGTCATCTTGGGGTCAGTACTAGTGACTGCTTGTTCACTTGACAATGGGTGATTTTTATTTTAACTTTTTTATATTCCATACTTTCAGTTAAATGCCAAGCATTGTATAGAAGAAGGGTATAAACTGAAATAAATAATATTTATGCCTGGAAATGGGTTTGCCTTGTGGCTCAGCTGGTAAAGAATCTGTCTGCAATGCAGGAGACCTGGATTTGATCCCTAGGTTGGGAAGATCCCCTGGAGAAGGGAATAGCTAATCACTCCAAAATTCTGGCTTGGAGAATTCCATGGACTATATAGTCCATGTGGTCACAAACAGTCAGACACAACTGATGGAGGTGATGGAATTCCAGTTGAACTATTTCAAATCCTGCTGGGAGCCAGCACGGGAGATCCCACTCATGACAAGGTCATGTGGAGAGACCAGATGGGGCAAGGCGAGTCAGGTCTCAAGGGGTCCTCTGCCTGAGCATCTACTCTGAAACCAAAATCTATCTGTTTACTGTCTGCTATACTATACTCTTCTGACATTACAGGGGGCTGTCCTCCACCACCTTCCTATAATAGGAATTAACTTAGAGCTTCAGCTAACAGTCTCCTGCATACAAAAGGAATGTCTTGGCTTAAAACCCTCTGATAGCTTTCTAACTTACCTGACCGGATTTTTATAACTACACATGTGATTGTTTATGGCCTCCAACCACGAGAGCCACGAAGCTTAAAGCATCTTAAAGATATAGAGCCTTTTCTAAAAAGCTAAAAATTATGTTGGTGATGGGTCTTACTGTTGAGTCAATGACTGCCACCAGGCCTCCATATTCTTTATCTTTTAGGCACCTGAAGGATATTAATCAATGTAACTGGAATATAGAAAAAGGAATATAGTAGTTTTGATGTTAGCAACACTAGACTTTTTGAGTTAATGAACTTTCTCTTTGTTATAAATCACTGTACTCCTCTTTCTTTGTTATAAATTGTTGTGTCCTTGCTATGTAAGAATGTAACCTTAATTAGTGCTTTCTGAGAGTGGCGCCAGATTTGGGAAGAACAATGCTCTTAAGGCAAATAAGTTTTCTGGTTGACAGACCCTTATCAGAAAAGGGCTGTAAAAGGCTAATAGGCTCCCTGGCCAGAAGATGATGTAAATCACCTAAGACTTGTGTATACAGCTAGGTATGCAGAGAGAAAGCCTGGTCTTGATAAGAGTCAGGGCTGCTGATGCTGCATAATTTTGTGTTATCCATTGATCTCTATGTACAACCAAAAGTATGAAAAGCTTTTCCAGACAATAAAGGAGGGACCAGTCACTGGAAAGACTGGTTTCCCCCATGTGGTCTTTTCTCCTTCTCTTCTGGCTGAATTCCCATCTGGGGCGTGGAGGCTCACCATGTCTACTTACTTGCCCTGGCTTCTAAGACCCATGCGAGAGGGAGCCCAAGGCAGGGCACCCTCTGCTATTCAAGCGGGTGCCGGTGGTCTATGTAGATGGTGCAAACCTCTTGTCTCGAGGTTTTGTTAGCTTTCCGTGTAAACCAAGTTATTCAGCCTCTTTTCTCCACTAATTTTCCTACTGTACTATTCTTTCCTAATCTTATATTTCTAATATATTTCTAATTAAGCAGTCCTTTCCCAGACGCTGACTCCATCCCCGCTTCAAATCACCCTGGATCTACTGGGGCTGGACCCCAGCAAAATCCTGAAAGATGAAGCTGTGAAAGTGCTGCACTCAATATGCCAGCAAATCTGGAAAACTCAGTAGTGGCCACAGGACTGGAAAAAGTCAGTTTTCATTCCAATCCCAAAGAAAGGCAATGCCAAAGAATGTTCAAATTACTGCATGATTGCACTCATCTCACACACAAGCAAGGTAATGCTTAAAATCCTCCAAGCCAGGCTTCAACAGTATGTGAACCATGAAGTTCCAGATGTTCAAGCTGAATTTAGAAAAGGCAGAGGAACCAGAGATCAAATTGCCACTGGACCATCAAAAAAGGAAGAAAGTTCCAGAAAAACATTTGCTTTATGGACTATGCCAAAGCCTTTGATGATGTGGATCACACAAACCGTGGAAAATGCTTCAAGAGATAGAAATACCAGAGCACCTGACCTGCCTCCTGAGAAATCTGTATACAGGTTAAGAAGCAACAGTTAGAACTGGACATGGAACAACAGACTGGTTCCAAATAAGAAAAGGAGTATGTCAAAGCTGTATATAGTCACATTGCTTCTTTAACTTAAATGCAGAGTACACCATGAGAAATGCTGGGCTGGATGAAGCACAAGCTGGAATCAAGATTGCTGGGAGAAATATCAGTAACCTGAGATGTGCAGATGACACCACTCTATGGCACAAAGTGAAGAACTAAAGAGCTTCTAGATGAAAGGAAAGAGGAGAGTGAAAAAGTTGACTTAAAGCTCAACATTCAGAAAACTAAGATCATGGCATCCAGTCCCATCACTTCATGCCAAATAGATGGGGAAGCAATGGAAACAATAAGAGAATTTATTTTGGGGGGCTCCAAAATCACTGCAGATTATGACTGCAGCCATGAAATACAAAGATGCTTCCTCCTTGAAAGAAAAGCTATGACCAACCTAGACAGCATATTAAAAGGCAGAGACATTGCTTTGCCAACAAATGTCTGTCTTGTCAAGGCTATGGTTTTTCCAGGGTCATGTATGGATGTGAGAGTTGGACTATAAAGAAAGCTGAGCACCGAAGGATTGATGCTTTTGAACTGTGGTGTTGAGAAAGACTCTTGAGAGTCCCTTGAACTGCAAGGAGATATAATCAGTCCATCCTAAAGGAAATCAATCTTGAATATTCATTGGAAGGACTGATGCTGAAGCTGAAACTCCAATACTTTGGCCACCTAATGTAAAGAACTGACTCTTTGGAAAAAACCCTGATTCTGGGAAAGATTGAATTGAGAAGAGAAGGGGACAACAGAGGATGAGATGGTTGGATAGCATCACTGATGAGATAAACATGAGTTTGAGTAGGCTCCAGGAGCTGGTGATGAACAGGGAAGCCTGGTGTGCTACGGTCAATGGGGTTGCAAAGAGTGGACATGACTGAGTACTGAACTGAACTGAACTGAACTGATGGCTGGAAGTGGGCTTACGTCTTCCTCTGTCAAATCAAATCTGGGAAGTTGAGTGAATCTAGTCAGTTGTTGCACTGGGTTTGAGTTTTTGTTGTGATCGTTGCACTCAGTATACACTAGCTATTAAATACTTCTAACAGTGGGCTGATATTACCTTGGGTTTGGGGTGCCATGACGTTATTCTCAGTGTTCATGTTCCAATTTCATGAACATTTTGCATATATGGGCCACGTTAAGGATTTCTCTCTACACTTAGCTGCAGGCAACTTTTGTTCCTATCCTCCCTGGCTGCTAGGGACAGTAGGATTTCCTAAACCTGTTCCATTGCTCCATGCTTGTGTTTCATATAATGGTTCAGAGAATGGGCATATTTTGTGTCTCTGCTCCAGCAAGGTGGCTTATTTGGACATCCTGCTCTGACCCCCGTCTTTTGTAAGCTTCTAGTGGAGGTTTATGAGAAAGAGCTTGTGAATGAATATGTTACTGATGATAGAAGGTACCCCTTGTATCTCTGCTTCTAGAGATTATAAATTGTCACAATAATCCACAGTCAGCCATAAAGGATTGTTTTGCTGATTTCTTCTTTTCTTTCAAGCAGGTTGCTTTTTTCTCTTGTGTTTAGTCAAATGTGAAACAGTTCTTGTGTACCATCTTTCCTTTGGAACTCAGTACACTCAATTTTTCTGAAATCTTAGCTTTAGGTAGGCTTAAGAAAATATATGATTCTGTGGATTTCCCAGCTTTTTTCTTGTTAGGATGGGACTTATACATCTCTTGAAGTTTTCCATTAGTGATAGTAGAAGACCCTGTCCCATTCATGGTTTTTTTTTTTTTTAAGTGAGTATGCCTATCTACTTTTTCTTATGCTTAGCTCTAGATATTCATGCAATAATAGCTAGCTGAACAGTCTCAGTTTGAGTACTTTTTAGCATTTTTCTTTGTCATGTAGAAAATATGAGTCAGAGTTGCAATGAGACTGGGTGTTTCAATGAACCTGAAGCTTGTGCTTATGGCCAGACAGTACTAGATGGAGATCACTTAAATGCCGCTTTGAACAATAGCTTATTGTGTCTGTGCTTTGTAACATTATAAAAATGGCATCATTTTTTCATACTATCGTTTGAAAATTAGAGTATAGTTTTTCATTCAACATACCTTTTTCAAGCATCTATTTTGTACCAGACACCACTGAAAGTGCTAGGAACACAGGAATTACAAGAGAGGAGCAATACTTTGCCCTTCTAAAGCTTGTATTCAACTGGGAGGAGACAGATTCTAAACACAAAAAAATGAGTTTATGTAGTGCTTCCCTAGTGGCTCAGACAGTAAATAATCCGCCTGCAATGTAGAAGACCTGGGTTTGATCCCTGGGCTGGGAAGATCCCCTGGAGCAGGGCATGGCAACCCACTCCAGTATTCTTGCCTAGAGACTCCCATGGACAGAGGAGCCTGGAGGGCTACCATCCATGATATCACAAAGAGTCAGACACAACTGAGTGACTTAGCACAGCAAAAGTGCCTTGAAGAAAAAATCAAGTAGGGCAAAGTTTAGAGCATGAAGGGGCCAGGTGGGAGCTGTGGATATTTGGGGGTCAACATATGTGAGTAGGCGACTTTTGACTAGAAACTTAATGAAATGAAAGAGAAATCAAACTGGTAAAGGTCAGGAAGCAGCAAGTGTGAGGCCCAGCCCCAAAGTGGAACAAGCTTAGTGTACTTGAGCAACAGGAAAGCCATTTGACTGCTGCAGAGTAAAAGAAAGGGCAAGTGAAATAGGGTCATTTGGAAAGAGGCAGAGTTCAGATTATGAAGGCTTTGTCAGTCCAGATTAGAAAAATTGTATGTCTGCCTGATTCTAGCTGCCAAATTGACAGATTTTGTTGTTGTTCAGTCACTAAGTCATGTCCAACTCTTTGGTAACCCCAGGGACTGCAGCATGCCAGGCTTCCCTGTCCTTCACTATCTCCCAGAGTTTGCTTAAGTTCAGTTTCATTGAGTCACTGATGTTATATCTAACCTCTTATCTCTGCTGCCCTCTTCTCCTTTTGCCTTCAATATTTCCCAGCATCAGGGTCTTTTCCAAGGAGTCAGTTCTTTGCATCAGGTGGCCAAAGTATTGGAGCTTCACCTTCAGCATCAGTCCTTCCAAGGAATATTCAGGGTTGATTTCCTTTAGGATTGGTTGGATCTCCTTGCAGTCCAAGGGACTCTCAAGTCTTCATTAGCACCACAGTTCAAAAGGACCAGTTATTCGATACTAGCTTTTTTAATGGTTCCACTCTCACATATGTACATGACTACCAGAAAAAACATGGCTTTGACTATACAGACATTTGTTGGCAAAATGATGTCTCTGCTTTTTAATATACTGTCTAGGTTTATCATAGCTTTCTTGCTAAGAAACAAGTGTCTTTAATCTCACAGCTGCAGTCACCATCTGCAGTGATTTTGGAGCCCAAGAAAATAAAATCTATCACTGCTTCTACCTTTTCCCCTTCTATTTGCCATGAGATGAGGGGACTGGATGCCATGATCTTAGTTTTTGAATGTTGACTTTTAAGCCAGCTTTTTCGGTCTCCTTTTTAACCCTCATCAAGAAGGTTTTTAGTTCCTCTTCACTTTGTGCCATTAGGGTGTTATCATCTGCATATCTGAGGTTATTGATATTTCTTCTGACAATCTTGATTCCAGCTTGTGAGTCATCCAGTCAAGCATTTCACATGATGAAATTAAAAGACGCTTACTCCTTGGAAGAAAGGTTATGACCAACTTAGATAGTATATTCAAAAGCAGAGACATTACTTTGCCGACTAAGGTCCGTCTAGTTAAGGCTATGGTTTTTCCTGTGGTCATGTATGGATGTGAGGGTTGGACTGTGAAGAGAGCTGAGCACCAAAGAATTGATGCTTTTGAACTGTGGTGTTGGAGAAGACTCTTGAGAATCCCTTGGGCTGCAAGGAGATCCAACCAGTCCATTCTGAAGGAGATCAACCCTGGGATTTCTTTGGAAGGAATGATGCTAAAGCTGAAGCTCCAGTACTTGGCCACCTCATGTGAAGAGCTGACTCATTGGAAAAGACCCTGATGCTGGGAGGGATTGGGGGCAGGAGGAGAAGGGGACGACCGAGGATGAGATGGCTGGATGGCATCACGGACTCAATAGACGTGAGTCTGAGTGAACTCCAGGAGTTGGTGATGGACAGGGAGGCCTGGCCTGCTGCGATTCACGGGGTCGCAAAGAGTCGGGCACAACTGAGCAACTGAACTGACTCTGCATATAAGTTAAATAAACAAGGTGACAATATACAGCCTTGTCATACTCCTTTCCCAGTTTTGAACAAGTCATTTGTTCCATGTAAGATTCTAACTGTTGCTTCATGACCCACAAAATAGTGTGATCGTGTGTGTTTTAAAAAGTGTTAATTCTTTTATCATTTTTGGTCGCTCATCTCCATGGATGATTGTATTTATCCCACTCCAAGTGAGTGATAGGCAAAAAAGGGATGTTAATACACTGCTTTAGAATTGTGAATTTTATTAAGACTAACACTAATATATATATATATATATATATAAAATAAACAAGCACCTACTGTGTAACACAGTGAATTATATTCAATATTTTGTAACAACCTATAATGGAAAGAATTTGAAAAAGGATATATACATAAGAATCACTTTGCTGTTTATCTGAAACTGATACATCATTGCAAATCAGTTATATTTTAATTAGAAAAAGAAGAAATGGATAAATATGTCTAAACTGAGAAGTCTGTGTGGAAATTAGGAAACTAGAAATTTTGTCCTGCAAACTGTATCAATATTCCATGTGCTGACTGTAACTAGAATTCTAGGGAAAATCTGAGTGGTCAGAGTTTGTATTTTGATGTTCTAACTCCCTTAATTACTACATTTCTTCAAATGCTCGTCTGTCCTACAGATAGCAAGGATCTTTCTATCACTCTATGAAAGCTCTTATTCCTAAAGCCAATATGCGAATTAGGGATTGAAATAAAATTTAGAGGCAAATGACTAATAGGCTTTTAAATTCCTAAGCCCTGTTGTATAAATGCATTCCTGCCTGGATATCTACATTTCAGATGAAAGTGGCTGATAAGTGTGAGAAAAAGTATTTTTGAACAAAGGCATCTTGCATATTCAGACTTACTATCTTCAATCCATGTGACTCTGGAACCACAATGCATTCACTACTGTTTATTAATAAGCAGATACCTTATCAACTTTTCCCTCATTTTCTGTGAAAAATCTTTGCATTAAAAGAATAACAAAACTATAACTTTAATATCAAAATTGGCTCACCCTCCATAGAGACAGGTTTCAAATCTACTTTCTCATATAATCCTTTTGTTTCCTGTTTTAACAGCGAAAAGCATAATACTTGGATTTAAGAACAGAAACTTAGAGCCAAGGCTGCAAGGTGGCATAGAGGTACTTTGTTCTACCACCCTCCAAAGTTTCTATTTCTCCTACAGCCCTGCCACAACATCTCATGAGTTCATCATAGGCTGGACAAATTCCTCTGGTCACTGGAGAATCCAGTGTCTCAAGACAAAACAGATTCTCTTAAATCTTATTTATTTTACATTCTTTATTTAGTAGCTAGTCATAGACACATCTCTCATAATTCTGTCATCCTAAAGTATTCATAAATATTGCATGTTGGATTCTGATAAACTCCAAGCTCTCAAAATGCTGATGTTTTTCCTTTAATTTTATTTTACCTTCCTCTTTTGGGTATTGCCACTTACCCTCATGACTTCTTCTCTGGTGTGTGCATGTGCATGCATGTTAAGTTGCTTCAGTTGTGTCTGACTCTTTACGACCCTATGGACTGTAGCCCACCTGACTCCTCTGTCCATGGAATTCTCCAGGCAAGAGTGCTGGAGTGGGTTGCTATGCCCTCCTTCAGGGGATCTTCCTGACCCAGGGATTGAACCTGCATGTCTTACTCTCCTGCACTTGCAAGCAGTTTCTTTACCATTAGTGCTACCTGGGAAGTCCTTCCTTTTACATATTTATATTCTTCTGCATTTCTTTTGTGAACTTGTCAACTTTTTTTTTTTTTTGGGTGACAAAAAAGCTTGACTTTTTTCTATTGCTAGCATTGTTACAAGAAAAGTTTACTTGTTCATTCATTAAATTAATAGTTATTCAGAGTGAGGCATTTATTTAGTACATTCACCAAAAGCACAATAGTGAACAAAATGAAATTTTTTGATTTAGATGTTATGACACCTTCATGTTATCTATTTACTTTTCTATTCCCTGAAACTTTACACAGGTCCTCTATATACATATGCGTAACATATACATGTGTAATGGATGTCAAGAATGAGAAATTCTGGAGGTTCTCTAATTTATGGGATTTTAATTCTTGTAAAATCATAAATACTAGTGAGACTAAAGTAAGAACTGCTCCATAGGCCCTTTGTTATTGCTGAGAATTGGGTACTTTCTCCCCTCCTTTAGTCTCAGTGGATTCATCCTGTGCTCTGGCGTCTTCAGAGTCTCAGCACTTTGGGACTCCGCCTTCTCAGTGGAGTTGTCTTTATGGTGATCTCATTTCCTGTCTTCTCTGAAACTCAGGACTGTGTTCTGGTTTGAAGTAGACTTTTCAAAGCAGCATACTCTAGGTGACAGTCTTGCTCTGAACTACCACTTAAACTTCCCTTAGTTCCTGAGAACATTATAATCTCTTTAGTTAGTTCTTTAGTTCAGTAACGCAGTTGGGTCCAACTCTTTGTGACTACATGGACTGTAGCACGCCAGGCTTCCTTGTCCATCATCAACTCCTGGAGCTCATTCAAACACAGTTCATCTCGTCAGTGATGCCATCCAACCATCTCATCCTCTGTTGTCCCCTACTCCTCCTGCCTTCAATCTTTCATCAGGGTCTTTTCCAAGAAGTCAGTTCTTCACATCAGTTCAGTTCAGTTCAGTTCAGTCGCGCAGTCGTGTCCGACTCTTTGCGACCCCATGAATCGCAGTACGCCAGGCCTCCCTGTCCATCACCAACTCCCGGAGTTCACTCAGACTCACGTCCATTGAGTCTGTGATGCCATCCAGCCATCTCATCCTCGGTCGTCCTTTCTCCTCCTGCCTCCAATCCCTCCCAGCATCAGGGTCTTTTCCAATGAGTCAACTCTTCGCATAAGGTGCCCAAAGTACTGGAGCTTCAGTTTTAGCATCATTCCTTCCAAAGAAATCCCAGGGTTGATCTCCTTCAGAATGGACTGGTTGGATCTCCTTGCAGTCCAAGGGACTCTCAAGAGTCTTCTCCAACACCACAGTTCAAAAGCATCAATTCTTCGGCGCTCAGCCTTCTTCACAGTCCAACTCTCACATCCATACATGACCACAGGAAAAACCATAGCCTTGACTAGACGGACCTTAGTCGGCAAAGTAATGTCTCTGCTTTTGAATATACTATCTAGGTTGGTCATAACTTTTCTTCCAAGGAGTAAGCGCCTTTTAATTTCATGGCTGCAGTCACCATCTGCAGTGATTTTGGAGCCCAAAAAAACAAAGTCTGACACTGTTTCTACTGTTTCCCCATCTATTTCCCATGAAGTGATGGGGCCAGATGCCATGATCTTTAGTCAGTTCTTCACATCAGTTCAGTTCAGTTCAGTTCAGTCGCGCAGTCGTGTCCGACTCTTTGCGACCCCATGAATCGCAGTACGCCAGGCCTCCCTGTCCATCACCAACTCCCGGAGTTCACTCAGACTCATGTCCATTGAGTCTGTGATGCCATCCAGCCATCTCATCCTCGGTCGTCCCTTTCTCCTCCTGCCTCCAATCCCTCCCAGCATCAGGGTCTTTTCCAATGAGTCAACTCTTCGCATAAGGTGCCCAAAGTACTGGAGCTTCAGTTTTAGCATCATTCCTTCCAAAGAAATCCCAGGGTTGATCTCCTTCAGAATGGACTGGTTGGATCTCCTTGCAGTCCAAGGGACTCTCAAGAATTTTCCCCAACACCACAGTTCAAAAACATCAATTCTTTGGCTCTCAGCTTTCTCTATAGTCCAACTCTTACATCCATACATGACTACTGGAAAAACCATAGCTTTGACTAGATGGACCTTTGTTGGTAAGGTAATGTCTCTGCTTTTTAATAGTCTATCTAGGTTGGTCATAGCTTTTCTTTCAAAGAACAAATGTCTTTTAACTTCATGGCTGCAATCACCATCTGCAGTGATTTTGGAGCCCCCCAAAATAAAGTTCCTCACTGTTTCTATTATTTCCCATCTATCTGCCATGAAGTGATGGGATCAGATGCCATGATGTTAGTTTTCTGAATGTTGAGTTTTAAGTCAACTTCTTTCCTCTCCTCTTTCACTTTCATCAAAGAGGCTCTTTAGTTCTTCTTCGCTTTGGACCATAAGGGTGGTGTCATCTGCACATCTGAGGTTATTGATCTTTCTCCCGGCAATCTTGATTTCAGCTTGTGCTTCATCCAGCCTGATATTTCTCATGATGTACTCTGCATATAAGTTAAATAAGCAGGGTGACAATATATAGCCTTGATGTACTCCTTTCCCGATTTTGAACCAGTCTATTGTTCCATGTCCAATTGTAACTGTTGCTTCTTGACTTGCATATAGATTTCTCAAGAGGCAGATCAAGTGGTCTGATATTCCCAACTCTTGAAGAATTTTCCACAGTTTACTGTGATCCACATAGTCAAAGGCTTTGGCATAGTCAATAAAGCAGAAGTAGATGTTTTCCTGGAAATCTCTTGCTTTTTTTGATGATCCAGGGGATGTTGGCAATTTGATCTCTGGTTCCTCTGCCTTTTCTAAATCCAGCTTGAACATCTGGAATTTTATGGTTTGCTTACTGTTTAAGCCTGGCTTGGAGGATTTTGAGCATTGATTTGCTTGCATGTGAGACGAGTGCAGTTGTGTGGTAGTTTGAACATTCTTTTGCATTGCCTTCAGTATCTCTTTAATGAGTTGAAAATCTTATATTGAAAACCTCCTTTGAGATTTCCTTGTATACTTTTGCTCTAAATTGCTCTAAAATTGCTCTCTCTAAATTCTCAGGTGGTATCTTCAACCATGTCACATTTTTTACTTTTCTGCGTTGCCTTGTTTTTATGTGTAAAATGTTTCCTTTTAGTGAAAATTCTTTTTGCTGTCATTCAAAACTGGCAAGTAGACTCTGACTATGTATCAGAATCTACAATTGTTATCTTCTGGGTTTATTTATTTATTTTGTATCATGAAGAAACTCTGAGCTCCTCCACAGTGGTTTTTCTCAGCCTGCCATTCGCTACCCATCTTTCATCAAATGTTTTGACACCTAGCTCTTTTTTCCATAGTCAGATAAGGAGTCCTGCTGGTAGGGACTGTCCACAACTAGTATATATGAATGAAAGGGGCACTAGGACCAGGTTATCATTTTCTATCAGCTAGCAAATTCCCTATGAATAGATTCTCTTTCTACTTCATGTACTTCTGTCTCTTTTCCACTGCAAAACCAGCAAATTTTCTTTTTTAGCTCCTCCATCAATTTTGTTTCTTCAAGTCAATTGTTTGTAGTTCTGATTTTTGCCCTTTTATCCCTGTCTCTCTGACAGGCTTTTATATCTTCTGGTTATTTCTTGAGAGAACCAACCACTGCATAAGCCATGGTTGGATTTGTGGGTCCTAGTTGCCTCCATTTATTATGCATATTTATGCTGTTTTCAGTTCTGATATTTTTTCTGGAATGATCTTGAAGTTCCACAAATGTCCATACACTTCAAGGAGCTACTGTTCACTCTGACTTTAATTTTTTCCCCATATTCAACCTTGATATGTACAGAAGCTGACCTATTACATAAACACATCAACAGCCTTTTTGGTGAAGGTTATTTTGCAGGATCCTGAATAGGATATCATTTATTAGATTGATAGACATTCTCTTCACACTTCCCGCCTCCGTAACATTCTGTGATTTATTTGTCTCAAGTTCAAACAGTCTAATGTATCTTCTCTAATTTTATACCTTGATTTATTCTTTATGTGCCATTTCTTAAGTGGGTAGAGACTTAAAATTTTTCCTTTTAATCAGAATATAGTTGCTTTTACAATGTGCTGTTAGTTTCTGCTGTATAGCAAATTGAATCAGCTATATATATATATACACACATATTTCCTCTTTTTTGGATTTCCTTCCATTTAGGCCACCACAGCCCTAAGTAGAGTTCCCTATGCTATACAATAGATTCTCATTAGTTGTGTATTTTCGAAGAAGGCAATGGCACCCCACTCCAGTACTCTTGCCTGGAAAATCCCATGGAGGAGCCTGATAGGCTGTAGTCCATGGGGTCGCTAAGAGTCAGACACGACTGAGTGACTTCACTTTCACTTTTCACCTTCATGTGTTGGAGAAGGAAATGGCAACCCACTCCAGTGTTCTTGCCTGGAGAATCCCAGGGACGAGGGAGCCTGGTGGGTTGCTGTCTATGGGGTCACACAGAGTCGGACACGTCTGAAGTGACTTAGCAGCAGCAGTAGCAGTTGTATATTTTATACATAGTAGTGTTTATATGTCAATCCCTATCTCCCAATTTATCCCACCCCTCTGTTTCTCCTCATCTGTATTCAGATGTTTGTTCTCTATGTCTGTGTCTCTGTTTTGCAAAGAAGATTGTCTACACCATTTTTTTCAGATACAACATATATGCATTAATACCTGGTATTTGTTTTCCTCTTTCTGATTTACTTCATTGACTCTGTATGACAGTCTCTAGATCCTTCCACATCTCTAAAAATCACCCAATTTCGTTCCTTTATATGGCTGACTGATATTCCATTGTATATATGTTTGGCATCACTGACTCAATGGACATGAGTTTGAGTAAGCTCCAGGAGTTGGTGATGGACAGGGAAGCCTGGCATGCTACAGTCCATGCGGTCACAAAGAGTTACACAACCAAGTGACTGAGCTGACTGACTGCCTACATCTTCTTTATCCATTCCTCTGCTGATGAACATTTAGGTTATGTCCATCTCCTGGCTATTGTAAATAGCGCCTTACTGAACATTGGGGTGCATGTGTCTTTCTGAATTATGCTTCTCTCTGGGTATATGCCCAGTAGTGGTATTTCTGGGTCACATGGTAGTTCTATTTTTGTTTTTGGGTAGAGACTTATAATACCTATTTTTCTTCCTAAAGCCTTTGGATTTTCTCCTTTATTCAGTTTTCATAGACTTTTTGTTCTTCATGGTTTAAATTTTTCTCAAACCATAAAAATTTGTTTACTCTGTATACTATATATGTCATCTTTGGGGAAGGGGAAAAAGAAAAGTCTTCACCACTGTAAGGTCAGCAAAGCAGTATTTTTCTCACTGTCTATTTTTCTCCAATTCATGCTTAGTATTACTGGCTCACTTTGCTTTTGAGTAAACATGTTCTGTTTCTTTGAGTTGATATAAACATTTGTATTATTTGGATCTGTATATAGCTACTTTTGTTTTTTTCCCTCCTATTTTGAATTCTCTTCTCCCCCAACTACAGTATTTCTTATACTATGTAGGAGCATGTTATATACTTGAATCATTTTTCTTTCTTTCTTTTTTTTTGAGAAATTAGACACATGATAAACTTCTAACCTAGGTATTGCTTATCTGTTGAAAATTCACAATGTGTCAAAAATAAAAAGTGCTCCCTAGCCTGTCTTTCTGTGGGTCCCAGTGTGAAGTGTGCCCAGTGGCCTGGTATGTCTGCCAGTTGATAGGTATACACCTATGTATTAGGATGACATGATATTTTTGGTAGAAAGCAAAATCACTCTGCTTGATTGTTTTTCTGCTTTATAATGGTTTTTAGTCCTTCCAAGATTTTCTACAGATCCTCTCTCCTCCTTCCACCTGTGCTCGCCCCATGTTCTGTCTTTTGATTTCTTCCTGGAAGACGTCCTTCCTTTAAATCTTGTGGTACCACAGCTGCCTGTTCTTCATATGCGTTTGCCTCTCTCTGAATACTTTGTGTCCATTTTCTTTCATTCCTAATTGATTTTAAAGTCAACCTTCTAGAGGTATAATTTTCAGATACTAAAATTGTTCAATTTTAAGTGGAAAATCTGATGTTTTAAAATATATAGTTATATAGCTACAGCAAACATGATAAAAAGAAAAGCATTTCCATCATTCTGAGAAAGTTGTCTAATTCTGCTAATTGACCAGTATATACATATATATGTGTGTGTGTGTGTATTATATATTCTTTTTTTTTCTAAAGGGATTACTGATTTCTCTTTTTCTCTTTTTTTCTTTATCAAATGGTCTTCATCTTCCTAGAGAAACTGCCTATGTTCCTTCCTTTCCCCATCTCAGTGTTATGAATACATATTCATTTTCAATTATTCCATCTGAGTTCCCTTGAGATTCTCTTTTCCCACATGAGACTCTCCTGAGTTGATATTTTACCTGCTCTGATGCTGCTTTCCTCTTCAGAGTTCTGAGCCCTGAACACATGTGCTTGCCTGTTCTAATCATTTCATGGTCTTCAGGAGCTTGGTCTTCAATAGTTTTATGGTCTTTAGTAGTTTCTTAAAACACAAATTATACAAAATTTTTCTCCTTTCCTCCCTCAGTAAGATCAGTGATGAATGTGTTTTTTTTTTTTTTCAATTTTATTTATTTTTTTACTTTATAATATTGTATTGGTTTTGCCATACATTGGCATGAATCCACCATGGGTGTACATGTTTTTCCCATCCTGAACTTCCCTCCTTCCTCCCTCCCCATCCCATCCCTCTGGGTCATCTCAGCGCACCAGCCCTGAGCACCCTGTATCATGCATCGAACCTGGACTGGAATTTCGCTTCACATATGATAATATACATGTTTCAATGCCATTCTCCCATATCATCCTGCTCTTGCCCTCTCCCACAGAGTCCAAAAGACTATTCTATACATCTGTGTCTTTACAAAGAGTTTTTTTTTTAATTTACTACATATTATATTCCTTTTATTTCCATATCCATTTCCATTATGCATGGTTTTTGTAAATATTACCTGCCCTGAGTGAAAAGTATCTGGCAATAGTTAATGTCTGCCTCCCTTGTCAGAATTTTACTCCATCTTTGTATTTCTGGGTCCAGATCTTAAAATTTTACTTATTTTTTTTCTAAAACAATATTTTTATTTCTCTTACAGCAAGCTTTTTATTTTTAAAGAGAATTTTAAAAATCTTGAGCTTTTTCCCTTCCTATTGTTGCAGTTCCCAAAGTATATTTTATGTGTTTGCCACTGACTCAGTGCTGTGTCAAATGCTTTAATTCCTAAGCATGATGAAGTGCTGAGAAAAGATGGTAGACACTGGAGGCAAACAAATTCAAAATTTGGCAATTCAAATAACTTCCATCCTGAGTTCTGATCATGAAACCTTGATATTAATTTCCTTCAGTTCCAATTTCTTCTTTTATAAAATGCAAATGATACCTTTTAGGACATTGAAATAATAAAAACTAGAGCTAGTATATGTAAATGTTGATTATAAATAATTTACCTATGAAAGATAATCTATATAAAACATTGAATAGCATATCTGGCCCATAGAAGGTGTTTGTTAAATGGTCACTTTTAATTAGTTCAGCAAATTAGTGCTTTGGATTTAAGTTTATTTTCCAGTGAAAAATAACAATGAGCACATACATAGTCTCTTGTACCTAGTGTCACAGCTGATTTTTCTCTTATTCCAGAAGTTTTACAGATTTTCTTTATATTTATTTCTTGGGTTCATTTTTCACCAGAAATTCTAGGCTTCTAGAAAGCAAAACAGCTTCACAAAATCTTTGTTTTAGATTTTCTCTTTCCTGTCTCCCTTGACTTCCATTTTTTCTTTCCTTTTTAAGGTTTCCAGCTTTGCACTGCCTTTTCTCTTTATTTTCAAGTGGCCTTGATCCTTTGCCTTTCACTGGTGGAGCTCTGAGAGAATGAGAGGAAGAAACAGATAAAAATGAAGCCTTAGCATATCCAGTCCTCCCCAGTTTATGACTTTTCTTATTGCACTCAAGTTTTTCTGTCTTCTTATGAAAGCAAAATCACTAGGCTCTTTTCTCACACTGTTACCTCCAAATCTTTCTACTATCATTGACCAGTTTGCCTTTTTCCCAGTTAAATTTCTTAGTTTAGAAAACCCACAGCAAACCATAAGTGTTATCATTACTGTCTTATATTGAATAAATAAGACAATTAGTATTTGAAAGTGGCAAATAAAATGAACAAGCATATCTGGGTTTCACATGAGTCCTAGTTAAGACTTTTCCTACCTGGCCAATAGGTGTATCTAATTCAGTTTTTCTCAAATCTGGCTAAGCATGATAATCACCGAGGGAGATTTTAAGCAGTAGTAAATGTCCAAGATAAGTCATATTAAGTGATTCAGAATCACTGAGACTCTGGCCCAGGTCTCAGTGCTTTTAAAGCCTCTCTCAGTGATTCTATTGTATAGACCAGGTTGAGAAACATTGCTGTAATGAACCATCTAGTCCTAAATTGCTTTTATTTTAAAATTCAATTTCTTGATTTGAAACCAAAGAAATAATTTTCAAAACTATATATATATATATATATATATTTTTTTTTTCTGCAGTGGAATTTTTTCTTTAACAGAACAAAAAATCAGTAAAATCATTGCTCCAGGTTGAGAGTATGGAGATCTACCTAACCAGGATGGAAATCTACCTAACCAGTATCCTTTGGACTGGATATCGGAGCCCACAAGGCCATCATTTGAAAACCCTTAGCCTAGGAGTAGTAGACAGCAGTGCATGGTGTGCCCTGAACACATTACAGCAGTGTTTGGACACTTATTTATCCCTACAGGTCACAGGTCATCTGGGCAGGATGCAGATGATAGCATTTTCTGGCCAATCGTCTCAGTAATCCAGTACTGTATAAACATTCCCATTTTCAGTGTATGAATTCTTGTGAAAAATGTTGAGAAACATTGGACTAAGAATAAGAATTTAAGTTGGTTTTGTCGCCATAGACATGGCTACAGATTGTGCATACACACACACTGCAATTGATAATCCACTGAACAATTAGCTGCACCTTTAAAATGTTTTTGCACGTTTATCCATTCATTGTTTATGCATTCTTTTATTTTCCTTTCTTCCTAGTGTTTATTTGGTAATTCTTTCTGAAAAGGTATGTAATTAAAAATTAATCCACAACTGGTTATAACAGGAGATACTAAACCAAGGGATGGTTTCTGTCACTGTTACTCAGGATTTCTCATGCTTCTCATGGGGTACTAGCCTTGTTGATATATTTTTTTACAATAGAAGCCTTTCTACCCAGAGTGGAATACATTTTCACATTCAGCTTGCCACCTGCTTGTAGGAGATTCCCAGGAGGAATGTGCACACCCGGGGTCAATAATTCTCACCTCATTTCATGCGTATAATGAATTGCTGTTGGGTGTAGTTCTGGGGTATGAGTGAATTTCAGCTGTCTACTCTTGGGCAGCTTACCTGGAACTAGATCCTGCCATTTCAAATGATACTTGTCTTCATTAATCTTCACTTTTGCTCTATTTGTCCTAAACAGTTAACATGACCAGAATAGCTTAATAGTGCCTATTTGCTGGCAGGCTGGGTAAGACTGAAACACACATATATTCTTCAGACAATTTTACCTGTAAATCAAAGTAATATTAAATCTTTTCTTTTTGTAGATTTGTTGTGTGTTTTTTTTTTTTTTTTAGCTTTTCTTTTATTATTATCTTTTTGGTAATTTGGTACCAAGACTGCTGCTATCTTCCTATTTTATTTTTATAAGACAAGAAGCATGTGTGAAAAAGAGCCACCAGACAGTCTCTTAAAATCTAAACCAGTCTGAAAATTTCTGTTTTATTCAACAAGGATTTAATGAGCTCCAGCTATCTTCTAGGCAGTTGTTTTACTAGATTAAAAGTTCTTGGGGTTAGGGAGAATGTGTTAATCACCTTCATAGTTCACCTCTAACACAGTGCTTGAGATATAGTAGGCCTTAGAGTAGGTAGTTTAATGATAAACTGAAGAACTGGAGAATACAAAAGAAGTACATTAAAGGTTAATTGTCCTTAAGGAGTATAGCAATCTCTTTGTAGAGAAGGTAACTCCCCGAACAGGAAACATTACATACATTGTATATTTTAATGTTCTTAACTATCACCATTAGGTAAGTGGTATTATCTTCATCTAGAGACAAATAACAAGGTTCAGAGAGGTGAAGAAACTTATATAGGTCACAGGATATATTAGTGGAAGAACATTTTAAAATTTCAACTACAGTTCATAAAGAAAGGCAGTACAACATTTGATTTTTTTCCTTTAAAATTCCCAGTTTTCAGATTAATAGGGTGATGTCCTGGCAACCTCCAGTGGGAACTGAGAGTTTGTAAAATAACACTGTTAATTCATTAATTCTAACAAATACATTTCTGTTTCAATCAGTTGTTGTTCAGTTGCTATGTCATGTCTGACTCTTGGCAACTCTATGAACTGCAGCATGCCAGAGTTCCCTGTCCTTAGCTATCTCCCAGAGTTTGCTCGAACTCACATCCATTGAGTTAGTGTTGTCATTCAACCATCCCATCCTCTGTCGCCTCCTTCTCCTATTACCCTGAAACTTTCCCAGCATCAGGGTCTTTTCCAACGAACCAGCTATTCACGTCAGGTAGCTGAAGTATTACAGCTTCAGCATCAGTCCTTTCAATGAATATTCAGGATTGATTTGTTTTAGTATTGACTGGTTTGATCTCCTTGCTGTCCAAGGGACTCTCAAAGTCTTCACCAGCACCACAGTTTGAAAGCATCAATTCGTCAGCATTCAGCCTTCTTTCTGGTCCAGCTCTCATATCTGTACATGACTACAGGGAAAACCACAGCTTCGACTATATAGACCTTTGTTGGCAAAGCAGTGTCTCTACTTTTTAATATACTTTCTAGGTTTGTCATTGTTTTTCTTCCAAGGAGCAAGCATCTTTTAATTTCATAGCTGCAGTCACCATGCCCAGTGCTTTTGGAGCCCAAGAAAATAAAATGTCACTGGTCCTAATCTTTCCCCTTCTATTTGCCATGAAGTGATAGGACCAGATGCCATGATCTTAGTTTTGAGCATGTTGAGTTTTAAGCCAGCTTTTTCACTCTTCTCTTTCACCCTCATCAAGAGGCTCTTTAATTCCTCTTCTCTTTCTGCCATTAGCGTGGTATCCTCTGCACATCTGAGGTTGTTGATATTTCTCTGGGCAATCTTAATTCCAGCTTGTGCTTCATCCAATGCAGCATTTCACATAATGTACTCTGCATATAAATTAAATAAGCAGGGTGACATATACAGCCTTGTCATACTCCTTTTCCAATTTTTAACCAGTCAGTTGATCCATGTACAGTTCTAACTGTTGCTCTTGACCTGCATACAGGTTTCTCAGGACACAGGTAATGTGGTTTGATATTCCCATCTCTTTAAGAATTTTCCACAGTTTGTTGTGATTCACACAGTCAAAGCTTTCTCATAGTTAATGAAGCAGAAGTAGATTTTTTTTTTCCGGAACTCCTTTGCTTTCTCTATGATCCAACAGTTGTTGGCAATTTGATCTCTGATTCCTCTGCCTTTTCTAAACCCAGCTTGAACATCTGGAAGTTCTTGGTTCACATACTATTGAAGTCTAACTTGAGGGATTTTGAGCATAACCTTGCTAGTATGTGAAATGAGCAGTGTTGCACAGCAGTTTGAACATTCTTTGGCATTGCCTTTCTTTGGGATTGGGGTGAAAACTGATCTTTTCCAGTCCTGTGACCACTGCTAAGTTTTCCTGAGTGTAGCACTTTAACCACATCATCTTTTAGGATTTTAAATAGCTCAGCTAGAATTACATCACTTCCACTAACTTTGTTAATAATAATGTTTCCTAAGGGCCACACTCCAGGATGAATGTGAAGATCATTTCATCTAGAGAGTGACCATACCATTATGGTTGTCTGGGTCATTAATTGCGGGTAACAATATAATCACTAACCATAAAGCACACCATTCTTGCACTTTACTTTTCACTGATATGTATCCTGGAGATCTCCTGTATGTAGAAATATTACTCATTACTTTTTTCATAATTTTTTGGAAATCTTTTCAAACTTATGTTAAAGTTACAATAACAGTAAAAGAAAAACAAGACAGAAAACCTCCCATATTCCCATATTCTCTTCACACAAATGCCCCAGTTATTACTTTAACTCATATGCTTCATCAACTATAGTGTCTATCATATCCTCCTTCCCTCCTCCTTCCCTTCCTTCCTTCTTTCCTTTCTCATTGAAGTATAGTTGCTGTACAATAGTATATGTTACAGGTATACGTATAATGATTCATAATTTTAAAGGTTATAGTACATTTATGGTTATTATAAAGTATTGACTATATTCTCTGTGTTGCACAATATATCCTTGTAGTTTATTTTATACCTAATAGTGTGTACCTCTAACTCCCCTACCCATTTATGTTCCTCTGTTACCTTTTCCCTACTGGTAACCACTAGTTTGTTCTCTGTGTCTATCTCCTTCTTATTTGTTAAGTTCACTAACTTGTATTTTTAAAATTCCACATATAAGTGATATCATATAGTAATTTGTCTTTCTTTGGTTGACTTATTTCACTTAGCATAGTGCCCTCCAAGTCTATGTGAGGCATATTTTGCTCTAATGTTCATCTTGAGCGAGACTTTTACAAGTCTTGGCATCTTTAGTGGTATCTGAGTGCTGACCATAGAACTTTTTTTTTTTTTTTTGGAGATTCTAACTAATCAAGAAGTGTGTCAGTGGCAGAGAAAGTAAACATGGTATGAAGGATGCGTTCCTAAAGGAGTTTCTGAAGCAGTGGAAGTTAGTTTGCCTTTTTGAGTGTGTAATGATGGATTTGTCATTCTCCCCTCTGTCTGCCTCTTGATCCACTCAGCACTGGATCTGACATGAATTCTAGAGCTTTCTAACTCAGATATTTCTGGAAAGCTTTTGGCTTCCGGGATATTTCTGTAACATTCAAATGTCACATAAAATAATACAAATTTATTCCATACCTTAAGCTCTTCTTTAGAAATTAACCCAATACAATATTCTTCTACATATGTTGTGTGATACCAATACAGCCTATAAATTTATACAACCCCTGTTGTCAGTGTCTGTTTTTGTTAGTTTTGTCATTTGGGCCACAGAGCCCTGAGGATCCCAGTGCTAATTAATAGTGTCTGAAACTAGTAGAGCTTCTTCTTATCACTGTAACAGCCTTGCTCTTTAAAAAAATTTTTTATTGGAGTATAGTTGCTTTCCAATGTTATGTTATTTTCTGCTGTACAGCAAAGTGGATCAACTATACATATATCCCTCTTTTTTGGATTGCCCTTCCATTTAGGTCACCACAGAGCACTGAGTAGCATTCCCTGTGCTATATAGCAGGTTCTCACTAGTTATATGTTTTATACATGGTAGTGTATACATGTCAATCCCAGTTTCCCAATTTATCCCTTCCTCACTTTGTCCATATTATTTTTCTCTACGTTTGTGTCTCTCTCTGTCTGCTTTGCAAACAGGTTCATCTGTAACATTTTTCTAGAGTCTATCAGTTCAGTTCAGTCTCTCAGTTGTGTCCGACTCTTTGCACACCAGGCCTCCCTGTCTATCACCAACTCCCGGAGTCCACCCAAACCCATGTTCATTGAATCAGTGATGCCATCCAACCATCTCACCCTCTGTCATCCACTTCTCATCCTGCCGTCAATCTTTCCCAGCATCATGGTCTTTGTACATGTACATGCATTGATATACATTTTTTTCTCTTTTTTTACTTTAGTTCAGTCACTCAGTCATGTCTGACTCTTTGTGACCCCATGAGCCACAGAACATCAGGTTTCCCTGTCCATCACCAACTCACAGAGTCCACCCAAACCCATGTCCATTGAGTCGGTGATGCCATCCAACCATCTTATCCTCTGTCGTCCCCTTCTCCTCCTGCCCTCAATCTTTCCCAGCATCAGGGTCTTTTCCAAGGAGTCAGCTCTTCGCATCAGTTGGCCAAAGTATTGGAATTGCAGCTTCAAAATCAGTCCTACCAATGAACACCCAGGGCTGATCTCCTTTAGGATGGACTGGTTGGATCTCCTTGCAGTCCAAGGGACTCTCAAGAGTCTTCTCCAACACCACAGTTCAAAAGCATCAATTCTTTGGCACTCAGCTTTCTTTATAGTCCAACTCTCACATCCATACATGACTATTGGAAAAACCATAGCCTTGACTAGATGGACCTTTGTTGACAAAGTAATGTCTCTGTTTTTTAATATGCTGTCTAGGTTGCTTCTTCCAAGGAGTAAGCATCTTTTAATTTCATGGCTGCAATCACCATCTGCAGTGTTTTGGAGCCCAGAAAAATAAAGTCAGCCACTGTTTCCACAGTTTCCCCATCTATTTGCCATCAAGTGATGGGACCGGATGCCATGATCTTAGTTTTCTGAATGTTGAGCTTTCAGCCAACTTTTTCACTCTCCTCTTTCACTTTCATCAAGAGTCTGCTTAATTATTTTTCACTTTGTGCCATAAGGGTGGTGTCATCTGCATATCTGAGGCTATTGATATTTCTCCTGGCAATCTTGATTCCAGCTTGTGTTTCATCCAGCCCAGCATTTCTCATGATGTACTCTGCATGTTGCTCTTAAATAATAATTTCAGTTTGACCCCATTCAGAACCTCCACACTTATTCTGGAAGGTTTGGTTAGCCACCTAGAAGTTGACTCTTCATTTGTGTCAATATTTTTTCCTTAAAGGAAATACATTGAAAGAAACATCATCTCTCTGCACCACTAGCAACCCCCTCCTGTCCTTCTCTAGCTAAGTGGCTGTCAATACTTGGGACATCCATAGTGAGGATGCATTGTTCCCAAACTGGCCAAAGAAAACCCAAGGGATACCTCAAACAGACATGAAAAATTCAAAATCCAATGTGAGCTCACAACTCTTTTGGAACTCAGGGTCACAATAGGCTAATTAGGCTTTGTGGTAAAGAGAGAGTAATAACACCTAATGTATGACTGGTGGGTTACCGTCTGCAAACACAGTTAAATTCCATGTGCACAATGAATCTGTTACCCAGTACAAACTTGCTCTGCTCGCCACACGATAGGCCAATGAATCTGAGAGACCAGGTGTTGCAGCAAGGAAGAGACTTTAACTGGGGAGCTGGCAGCCTGAGAAAATGGCAGGGCTCAAAAAATTACCATCTTATTGGGGTCTGGATGCCAGCTTCTTTTATAGATTAGAGATGAGGGGGTCTTGAGGAAAGCAAAGTAAAAAGGCCATTAATCTTGCAAACATCTCCTAGAATGGGAAGCCTCAGGCAAGGGATGTGTTAATTTCTTCCTTCCTGCCATCCACAGGTGTCAGGGTTCTGAACCAGGCACTTTAGTTTAACAGTCAGGCAGAGGGGCAGGATTCTCTGAGGCAAACCATTCTGTATGATTATAATAACAAAAACAGTGAAAAGCAAGTCAAAGAAACATTTCCAACATGGAGTCAGAACTGGCTTCCACGCTGCAACAAATCCAGTCCTGAGAGGCTAAAAAATTGGCACTCTGTTTTGTTAGGTGGACAAATAAACATGGCAGATAGGAATATGGGTGTCAGAATCAGACCAACTTGTGTTCATAGGCCTCTCATATTTACTGAGTGTGTGACTTTACACAGTTTTACTAGATCTCAGATCCTCACCTGATGGAGTGGTCCATATGCAAGATCTTAGCTCCCTTCTCAGAAATCAAACCTGGTGACCTGGATGAAAACCAGGAATTGTAGTTGCTAATCCACCAGGCACTAAGCCTAGCAGTAAAGCACTTTCCCCCACTTGAAAGCAAAGAATGTTTCAAGGAGGCACAAACTGTAGAAATGGGTACAAATTTTATTTGGAAAGACATAGCACAATGAATGTGAGAGCACACAGGGAAAGAGTTTATTTATTCAAGTCAGATGCTAGGTAGAAATACACACCCAAGCATATGGAAGAAAGCATAGAGGCATCGTCTCTAGTGAAGAAAGCAGTAAAGAGATGATTTTTAAGTCACTTACGTAGGACTGTCCTTCCAGATCTTTGTTTACATTTGGCCAATATTTTGGTGTTTTGTGCTTTTTTCCTTATACCTGACTGGTCCTAGGACCCTCCCCAACGTGCCCCATGTGCAACTTTTTGCTAAGACGATCCCACTGCAGAGGCCTGTGGGTGCATATCCATGCTTATCATATGGTGGCACCCCTCCTTTCTGCCCCCCTAAGATGGTTGGATCGCATCACTGACTCAATGGAGATAAGTTTAAGTAAACTCCCGTAGTTGGTGATGGACAGGAAGCCTGGTGTGCTGCAGTCCATGGGGTCACAAAGAGTCAGATGTGACTGAGCAATTGAACTGAATAAGGAACCTTCATGTACGTGTGCAGACAGGGAAGATTTCCGTGACCTTAGGAGTGGTCATCATATTTCTTATCTCTCAACTTCAGCAGAGCTCAGCTTTCTTCATTAGCTTTGTCCTTGGAGTGTCTGGGTGAGAACAAAGCTTCAATTTTACTCAACAGACACCAAACGTCCAGTCCAAGGGCCTGTGTGTCTCTTACCTCAATGATGCTATTTATTTCATGAGAATTAAAAATATAAAATACTTAAGTACTTAGCACAGTTTCTGGCATATAGTATGTGCTTTTTAAACGAGCAATTATTATTAAGGAAAGAAAATAGCTCAGTTGTCTAAAAGATTTCCCAGTTTCTGTGTTTATAGTAACCTGAAGATTAATCACACACTATCATCCACCCCAGCAAATAGCTTATGGCTTATTTGTAGTTTATAGCTACAAAGAAAATATTTTCTAAATTCCAAGTGTATGCTGCTAAGTCACTTCAGTCATGTCCAACTCTGTGTGACCCCAGAGACGGCAGCCCACCAGGCTCTGCCATCCCTGGGATTCTCCAGGCAAGAACACTGGAGTGGGTTGCCATTGCCTACAAATTGCTAAGGCCAATGGGAATAGTTAAGTCTTGGAAAAGGGGTGGCCTCAAAGATAAAGATAGGTACTTTTGGTGGTCAGTTATTACCTATTCATATTAAAGAAAAGTCAAGAGTCAAGCAATACCCATTACTGGAAAAACTGGACTTATAGCAGTTACAAATAGACCTCTTCTAATTACACAAGTACCCAGTGTCCCCAGAACGGAATCTACTTGTCAGTAGCTGGATTGAATTAGACTTACTACTAGACCAATCACTGCTCAGAAGATTTTATCCTAAAGGAAGTGCCAGGGCAGACCTTGAGCAAGTTTTTGCTGGGTGTGTGTGTGCTGGCATCTGCCTGATAATTCTAATCCATTTGAGGGATTAAAAAAGCCATTTGGCTATAGTAAAAGCCAAATGCTCACTGACATATTCAATCAAGGATTCCCCAGTCCTGAAAAACACCCGGATATTAGTTATCCAACTGTTTCTAGGTGTTCAGCCATCATTGTCTGGCTTTTTTTTTCCCCCTGTGGTAAATGCAGGATGAACTAATAGCCCTGCAGACTGGTGCTAAGCAGCTTTTAAAGGAAGAGTAAATGTCACTTAGGATTACATTTCCAATCCTTGTGTCAATCAGCCAGACTTAACAGGACCCTGAGAGCAGGCAGGAAAAAATAGATGTTATTGGTGCTACGGGAGACACAGTATCTTTTGTTTGTATGTTTCATCTATGGAAGCCATCTCATAATCTCATCTGTTCTTTCAGTGCTGGTGATTTCAATAATAAAGGTTGAAACGATGCATAGAAATTCATAGCATGATATACTTGCTGAATATTCTTAATCTGCCCCTCAGTCTGCACTCTCAGCTTTACCTCATTCCTGTGTTCAGGTGACTGACCTCCATGGATTTTTTAAACCAGGCTCTCTTGACTTTCAGCTATTGATTGAAATGGCCAGTGGGAGGAACCAAAAGGAGTTTGGTGCATGGGAAGAAAGAGAGTCTGGAGTGTTCATTTCTTTAGTCCACTCTCTGTGTCTCTCTGCTTGAGGCCACAACTCCTGTTGGATGGCCCTTCTTGGAACTTTGAGTAACATCAAGTGACCATTCCCCAGACTTGCTTCCTGTTCTTGTCCCAGGATGCCTCAACATCCTTTTTATTTTCTCTTAACTCTGTCTCTTGTGAATCTTTCTCTTATTGACCCTGGGCTATCATCCCCATTGAATGGGTTATTTCCTGCTGTGACACTGTTTCCAAATGAGCCTAAAGGAGAAAGGCTGGTTCAGTGTCCCCATTGGATTTCTACTGGTTTTTGCTATATGCCTGTTAGGAATTAGTGTAGTAAACTTGGGTTCTCTATATTCCCGATTGTTGGCTCACAGCCTGAGGGGAATTGAGTACTTGGCAGTGTGGTGAAGTGAACACAATGCAAACTTGAGAAAAATGAGACATATGTGGAAATTAATATTTTAAATAACCCATGGGGCAATAAAGATTCCATGAGGGAAATTGAAAATATTTTGAACTGAATTAAAATGAAAACAAAACATAAAATGTATGACATGAAACTTTTGTCAGGATGCACATTGAACTTGTGCGTGAGGGTGCTCAGTTGTGTCCAACTCTGAGACCCCATGGATTGTAGCTCCTGTGTCCATGAGATTATCCTGGCCAGAATATTGGAGTGGTTTGTCATTTCCTTTTCCAGGGGATCTTCCTGACCAGGGAATGAACCCGTGTCTCCTGCATTGGTAGGTGGATTTTTTTTCCACTGAGCCATCTGGGAAGCCTGTAAGTCTAACATATAAAAACAATTATTTAATATACTTCTATAGTCTAGCAAAGAATAATTGGAAAATAAAATTTTTTAAATTGCCATTTAAAGTGGAATCAGAGAACAAGAAATCATCAGGGATTGTTAGCTGAAAAAATATGCACAGCCTGAGAGTTGTGAGTTAAGTTTAAGTTGGGGCAGAATGAAGCCCAGGAGACAGCATTTCAGATGGTTCTGAGAAACTGCTCCAAAGAGGTAGGGGGATGGTCAGTATATATGTGATTTTGGGGAGTACATGCAATTAAACATATATTTTTTGCAGAAGGTTTCTGGAACAGACATCACCATGAAGGATTTCAGTACCTTTCTATTTGTGAGAAGATACAAGAATTGGGCTCATAAAATTATCCCCTGAAAATATCTAATTATCTGAAGACCTGTTCTTCCAGTTTTCTCCAGAGCACAGAGGGCTTCATCTGTAATCTTCATCCTGGGAACTCCTTTCAGGGGGAATTGAAGATCAGCAGCTACAGCAGTTCATAACTTAATCCTTGTAGAGGTAGATGGCAAGTGCCAATTTGTAGGTGACAGGATACATTTAACAAAATATGTGCTTGACCTATATCCTGAAAACTACAAAATATTGCTGAAAGAAATGAACACAAACATTCATGGATTGGAAGATTTGGTACTATTCAGGTGTCAGTTCCCCTCAAATGCTGTGGCAGATTCACTGCAGTGCCAGTTGGAATACTTGTAGCTTTTTTTTTTTTTTTAAGAAATTGAGCTGCTTCTAAAATTTATATGAGTATGTAAGAAAAGAGAGAAGATACAAGGGAATTAGAATATCCTAAATAATTTCTAAATAGTAGGATGACATACTGATTTAAAGGATTTCCATAGTTATAACAATCAAGATAGTGTGGTATTAGTATAAGAAAAAATATAGATCAAGGGAACACAACAGAAACAGGATAGAAAATCCAGAAATAGACATACATATTGTGTATGTATTTGTGCATAAGTTGAGAATGTATGTATTTTAATTTTATTATAATTTTTTAAAGTACTTCAATCTTTATGCTATAAGCAAACATGACTTCAAAATGTGTCAAAGATGTAAAAGTTAAAACTAAAACAACTTATCAAAGAAACAGGATAAAAGGATAAAATCTTCTTGACCTTGGTATAGAAGATCTTTTGGGACACAGAAAATATGCTTCACAAATGAAAAAATTTGATAAATGGACTAAACTAAAATTTAAAACTTATGCTCACCAAAAAATACCCTTGAAATGAATAGGCAAGAAGCAGAAGACAAATATGCATGTATGTGTATGAATGTATGTGTGTATGTATCTGTATATGTGTGTGTATTCAACCTATTTATAAAACAAACTAATTAAAAATGAGCAAAAGATTTCAGCTCATCTTGCATTTAGAGGAGTATACAAATATGCTTTTTTATCATTTACCATTAGGGAATGGCAAAGTAAATCTTGAATAAGCTGTGAAGATTGCCCAGCCAATGGAATGACTTATATTTAAAATGCTGATAATAATGTGTTGGCAAGGATATAGAGCAATTGGAACTTCAAATATGGTTTAAAGAAAAACACCAATACAGTATACTTACACATATATATGGAATTTAGAATGATGGTAATGATAAACCTGTACACAAGACAGCAAAAGAGACACAGATGTATAGAACGGCCTTTTGGACTCTGTGGGAGAGGAGAGGGTGGGATGAGTTGGCAGAGTGGCAATGTAACATGTATGATATCATAAGTGAAACGAATCGCCAGTCTAGGTTTGATGCAAGATGCAGGACACTTGGGACTGATGCACGGGGATAATCCAGAGAGATGGTGTTGGGGGGGGAGGGGGTGGTGGGTGTCGGGATTGGGAGTTCATGTACACTCGTGGCTGATTCATGTCAGTGTATAGCAAAACGAATACAGTATTGTAAAGCAAAACAAACTAAAAAATAAAAATCAATTAAAAAAATAAATAAAAATGTCAAATCATAACAACCACTTGGAGAAACATTGTAGAAATTTTTATACAATTAAATAAGTGTACGCTTAGGATAAACAGAGGTGGTTACAGTGCTAAAGAATTTGCCAGCCAATGTAGGAGACACAAGAGATGCGGGTTTGATTCTTGGGTTGGGAAGATCCTTTGGAGAAGGAAATGGCAACCCCAACTAGATGGCAACCCTCTAGTATTCTTGCCTGGGAAATCCCCCATAGTCAGAGATGCCTGCTGGACTATAGTCCATGTGGTCACCAGAGTCTGACACAACTTAGTGACTAAATCACCACCAACATACTATACCTTAACAAAGCTGATTAAAAGTATAATTAAGAATATATACATGTAGTTTTATGATTTATGATAAAAATGTTGCTACAAAAGAAGAATTTCTTTGTCCTTAAAATTTGACTAAGATAATTCTAAAAACTACAGAGATTCCCATTATCCTCAGAAATATCCCTCTGCTTCCACACACACACACACACACACACACTCAGAGTTGATTTATAATAGCGAACAACTTTTGTGTAGTGCTCTATGAGACATTTTTTACATTCTACAAAGCTATTGAGCTAAGTTAATGAGTGGTTCTTTGGTAAAGAAAGGGTAGAATGATCTATATAAACCTTCCATTAAAAAATACAGTGTATCATGTTTGTGTCATTGAACTGAGGAGCCTGGTGGGCTATAGTCCATGGGGTCACAAAGAGTCGGACACGACGAGCGACTTCACCCTCACCCCCTTGTCTTATCAATAGGTTGAATACATACACAGATACATACACACATACATACAATTTCATCTTCATCTTCTGCTTCTTGCCTTCACTTTCTGAAGGGTACTTTTTGGTGAGCAGAAGTTTTAAATTTTAATTTAGTCCAATATTTATCAGCTTTTTTCATTTGTGAATCATGTTTCTGTGTCCTAACAGATATTCTCTACTAAAGTCAATAAGATTTTATCCTTTTTATCCTACTTTCTTTGATAAGTTGTTTAGCTTTAACTTTTACATCTTTGATATATTTTGAAGTCATGTTTGCTTGGAGCATAAGGTAAAGATTGACATTATTTTTGTCTGGGCTGTTAAGACTTCCCCTACCACTGTTCACAAAGGAAAATTGGTCCAAGAAGTACGCAAAGGTTTGCAAAGTTTTAGGTTTACTAGGTTATGATGGAGAATTTCATCTTTGTGTCCATATTAACTTATTGTTTAATTGGGCATTTAACTCTACACTCTAGGAGCTTCCTTGTGAAACAGTACTCTGTATAGTCATTCATTCAAGTTGTGAATACAATTGCATTGCTGGAAAATTACTGGGATGATGAGTTCCCCAAACAGGAAGTTATAATTCAGCCTTAAGAGTCTTCAGTTCAGTTGCTCAGTCGTGTCTGACTGTTTGCAACCTTGTAGACTGCAGCACACCAGGCCTCCCTATCCATCACCAACTCTCGGAGCTTGCTCAAACTCATGTCCATCGAGTTGGTGATGCCATCTAACCATCTCATCCTCTGCTGTCCCCTTCCTCTCCTGCCTTCAATCTTTTCCAGCATCAGGGTCTTTTCCAATGAGCCAGTTCTTCACATCAGGTGGCCAAAGCATTGGAGTTTCAGCTTCAGTGTCGGTCCTTCCAAAGAATACCCGGGACTGATCTCCTTTAGGATGGACTGGTTGAATCTCCTTGCAGTGCAAGAGACTCTCAAGAGTCTTCTCCAACACCGCAGTCCAAAAGCATCAGTTCTTCGCACTCAGCTTTCTTTATAGTCCAACTCTCACATCCATACATGACTACTGGAAAAACCACAGCTTTGACTAGATGGACCTTTGTTGGCAAAGTAATGTCTCTTCTTTAAGGGCTTTAGAGACAAACTCAACATAGAATTTCAGTGCACCAAATAGGTAGTATTTTACTGAAAGAGTAAAATAAACTAAGGCATTTTTCTTTTATTGTGGGGAGGTCAGGTTAATAAGTATGATTTATCGTAAAAAAGAAAGATAGCACTTTCAAAATATTAGCTCCTTCTAATAAAAAATTAGACAAAGAAGACTTTTTTTCATATTAACATGTTAAGGTTATGTTGTTACACTGAGTCAAAGTGGAATATTATGGAATATCTTGATTAGGCAATTTTTATTTTCTCAGTCATTCTGAGTAATTGTGAGAATCTTTGGAAAGTTAAATATAGGGAGATTCCATCATGACTTATGACTGGATGTGATTTCATAGAACTGATGTGGGTTAATATAAAAATCTAAGAAAAAAAGGAATAGCATTTTGCCCCTAAGAGGAATGTTCCCCATTACCACATTTTTAATCTCAGAGTTGGAAGTAAAACTGATGCAGAGAGAAGGTTAGTAACTTGCTCAAGGTATATAGCCACCTAGAAGAAGAAGCAGAACAAAGATTGTCATTGATACAATAAAGAACTAAAATCCTTGAAATTTCTGACTCTTATTACATTTAAAAATTAAAGCAGTTGCCAAATAATCTTCTATCATTTCTTTGGTGGGGAACATTACATTGGTCAGCTACATGTTGTTTCCTATACACCTTTCCACGAGGAAGCTGAGCGCATCTGGACTCCATCTGACTCCTTAGATGTGTGTGTACATGTGCAGTCACTCAGGCATGGCTCACTCTTTGCAATTCCATGATCTGTAGCCCCCCAGGCCCCTCTGTCCGTGGGATTATCCTGGCAATGATACTGGAGTGGGCTGCCGTTTCCTTCTCCAGGAGATCTTCCTGACCCGGGGACTGAACCTGTGCTCCCCTGGCTTCCACAATGGCAGGTGGATTCTTACCACTGAGCCACCTGGGGAGCAACCCCATAGATGTGATGGCCAGTTCACATACACAGGGCTGCCCTACATGTTTGTGGTACCCAACTGCCTCACCCACACTGCCTCTTCTGAAACCTGATTTTATCAGGCTAAGTTTCTAGATTTGTATTTGTTTCAGACACTGAGTATTTTGCTCTTTGGCTGGAATTGTGAGTGTTAGCAGTTTCCAACTCTGTATTATAGTTTCACCAATGTGAGAAAATTTGACTTCTTGATTTGGATGCTAAAATGAATTCCCAAACCCATGATAGGCAAGCCTAACAGTGTTCTTTGTGCAAACAGAATGTCCTCTGGGTCCTTTTGCAGTTTCTCAGAATGTTCTTACTTCTGGTTACCACTGCTGTGGTATCTGTCTACTCAGTTTGAAAGTGGTTGGAGAAGACTGACCCAAGTGGGTGGAAACTTGATCCAGATAAATGGATCATCTAACAGGATTAGATGGTGTTTGCTGTAACCATCTGACAGGACACTTTGAACAAAGACTCAGAGGCGGAACTAAGTGTCATATGAGTGGTGGGAAATGAGTGAAGAATACAATGAGGAGATCAGCAAACAATAAATGTACAGAAAGTGGACTTATGCCCAATGTGGTGCCAAATTTCTGCCTGCATTGAATTCTAGATGAGAATTATAGGTAGTTCCTTAGGCTGGATTCAAAATAAAACAGAACAAATAGAGAACAATGTAGTAATCTTGTCAGGTTCCAGGCTAGGAGCAGAGAATGAGACTTCAGGAGAAAAAGCAAATATCAAAGCCATTATTAACAAAAATAATAAGAGTTAGTAGTTTATATAACACCAAACTCATAATTAGTATTTATCATGTACCTCATTATACTTGTGGGAACAAATTTGCCCATCAATAAGATAGTTATTATTGTAATTTGGAGATTAAAAATTAACTTGATAAATAAGCTGTTACTAGAGAAGTAGCTAGTCCATGGAGGAGTATTATTGTGCGTAATGTAGAACAAACAGGATGGCCTACCTGGAACTTTGAAAAAAGAAAGAGAGACAGGCAAGTTTTCCTTTCTCTTCCAACTCACTCCTTCACCCCAGCTGAACTTCAGATATGAGAGGCTTCCTAAAATCTTAGGCTTCTCTTCCTGGTGAGAGAGTCATCCTGAAGGACTATAGGTCACACAATTGGAATCAAAATGTTACTACATCGGCAGCTGAGAATTTGAATGAACTAACTTGTCCCAAGAACCATGGAAATAATCAAGAGATAAAACTCTTGAAACTTATAACTCATATCAGAGATTTATAGCCCCTGCTGCTAAATAGTGAGTCTTAGGAGAGCTCTCAGAGGACATTTGTCAGGTCATCTTTGGATACTATACTTAGATATGGGAAAGTGGGAATCTCTGGGGCTCTTTTAGTCCTGTCCTCTGTGCTGCTGCATCTAAGGGGAGCTTCCGACTTTGTTTGATATGTATTTGCTCATACATTCAAGAAACTTTGAGCTTCCAAACCCTAAGGATACAGAAGTCAAGGTTTAATAATGGAAATAGATATGTAAACACAGGCATAGGATGGGAAAGGGCCATCTGGGTGTGTTTGTGTTGGGGAGAATACTGAAGTTTCCTACAAAAATATGGACCTGAGTTAAAGGCAGGCTGCTGGGAGCTAACTAGATGAGAAAGGATGAGGACAAGGGCATTCTAGACTGAGGACAGAGCTTGAAGTCAGCTCCCACTTGGACATTTTGTTTAATCAGTTTGAGAAGATGTTTACAGTTTCATGAGTACATTTGAAAGACATTTATTCTCTGAAAGCTCTCTTTTCCCTTCATTAAAAATAAGTCAGTTGTGCTTTGTATAGAGGCTAAGTATGGCAGAAAGTCTGAAGAAGAACTTCTTGAAACACTTTGTGTGACAGTTCTTAGGAAACTGAAGGAATTGGTGAGTCTGAAGAGTGGATGGGTTTATTAATAATGATGGAAGGCTTTCTTGAAGGAGGTGGATAGGGCTTAAAGAGTGCCTTCTGTAGATTTCTTAAATCTGACTGGTTTTATCTGTTTCAGAGGAGACAGTGTTTATTTGATAAGGATATGCGGAATTCCTCATCCAGCAAGGAGGCTTGAGAATGTGGATAGGGAGCTGGCTGTCCAGTGGGAAATACATGCAATTTTATGTTCAAAATTCTGTGTTCACTAAACAACCATAGTGTCTAGAAAAAAAATGTGTTAAAAAAAAAAAAAGACATGCATCTCCAGACCTCAAATTCTCTCCCTTGCATGGTGGCAGATTTCAGGACAACATCTTCTGTAAGTTATATATGAAAGTTTCTCAGAGCCACACAATGATTGAATGTACTAGGAGCCATTAAAAAATAAAAAACAGGACTTAATACTTACAGGATGAGGAAATAGGTATGTTTGTATTTGTTCAATGAGTAATTTAATTAGCTGTTAAAAGTCTTGTTAAATGTTTATTCATCCTGTTTGTCCATGATTCTTCAGCAGTAAAACTCCAACTATCTGAGTAATATAAATGAAAAGCTAGCCTCAAAATGCTGGATGATATTTTTCTCCGAGATGACCTTTAGCAAGTGCCAGGTTCTGTTCTTTAGGAGTTAAAACACTCATTACATACTTCACATACCCTCCGCATCAAGCTTCTTATGTTATTTGAGACAAGTCTCCTGTCTCAAATAGGAGACAAAATTAAAGAATGTTCTTTAAACAAGGTGCTGAACATTTCTATCTTGCCATCTCTCTTTAGAGTTTAATTCAAACATTTTTTTATAAAACAGAAGAGAAACTTATTTCCATCTCTATTTAAAAATCTCATCAAATCTTTTATTTAAATGCTATTCAGAATATAATGTAGTTTTTTGGGAAAGGGGGAAAGGAACTAATATTTGAGTGCCTAGATTGTACCAAGGACATGATGTATTTTTTCCTAATCCTCAAAACAAATTCAGAAGGTGGGTAGCAGACTCTATTTACAAAGGAGGAAATTGAAAGTCAGTGGTAAAAATGATTGTTAAGGTCACATAGTTAATGCTAACTAAGGATTTGAACTTGAGTTTGCATAACATCAAACTTCTTCCTCCTTCTCTTAAATACTCTGTCAGAGGGAATCCCCAAACTTTAGGCTGCCATGGACTCTAGAACAGCAAAGAGAAGTGTTAACATATACTTATGTTTCAGGAAACAACTTAGCATCTAGCATCTCAAAACCACTGAAATCTAGAGATAAAAACAAACACCACCACTACCAACTTCAGTTTAAGATAAATCTTTGTATCTTCTGCCAAAGTATGAGAGTTGAGATGTTTTGTTCAGTTTGAAAATACCAACAAGAAGTGAAATGACCATCTAAATTCAGAAAAAGAAAATTTTTTAAACAAATAATATTCAATCTCATAACAATACCCAAAGAAAGAGATATATGTGAATAATTTAGTTTTCTCTACCAGGATTCTGAAATTATATAGCCTTTGATAACATTTTCAGTAACTTACATCCTGTTTAATAATAACAATCACACATGCTGAAAATCCTTGAAGTAACTGTGGGCACATAAGAATAATAAGGGCTCTTACGGGATTTTTTTTTCCCTTGAGTAGATGATAGTTAAATATTGTGTTAATGAGAATGCAAAAAGCTTTTACTGAGTATCTGAGTTAGATGCTTTTTATGTCAAGAACATACTATACTTAGTAAGAGGGAAAAGGATCAGAAGAGAAAAGCAAAGGTCAAAATCAGCAACAAAGTCTTAGCACAAAGCTCCCTATATGAAAAAAAGAACAAGCTATAATATTTGACATTAAATGCAAAGGAAAATGTAATGTAAAACAAGCAAATTCCCTGTGGAAGGGTTAATTAAAGGGGTATTTTAAACTGTGTGTATTCAGACAGGATCTCAGTCTCACTAAGCACTTTTTGAAGCTTTACATGGTTCTTTTATTCTAGGAGTCCTTTTATTTTTTTTTTAAAAGAAATTAAAATATTTTATTATTTTTTACATACACATACTTTATTTTATTTTTATTTTTTTACTTTACATACTGTATTGGTTTTGCCATACATCAACATGAATCTGCCACGAGTATACATAAGTTCCCACTTCTGAACCCCCCTCCCACCTCCCTCCCCATACCATCCCTCTGGGTTATCCCAGTGCACCAGCCCCAAGCATCCTGTATCCTGCATCGAACCTAGAGTGGAGATTCGTTTCTTATATGATGTTATACATGTTTCAGTGTCATTCTCCCAAATCATCCCGCCCTCTCCCTCTCCCACAGAGTCAGAAAATCTGTTCTGTACATCTGCGTCTCTTTTGCTGTTTCACATACAGGGTTATCATTACCATATTTATAAATTCCATATGTATGTGTTAGTATACTGTATTGGTGTTTTTCTTTCTGGCTTACTTCACTCTGTATAATAGGCTCCAGTTTCATTCACCTCATTAGAACTGATTCAAATGTATTCTTTTTGACGGCTGAGTAATACTCCATTGTGTATATGTACCACTGCTTTCTTATCCATTCATCTGCTGATGGACATCTAGGTTGCTTCCATGTCCTGGCTATTATAAACAGTGCTGTGATGAACATTGGGGTACATCTGTCTCTTTCAATTCTTGTTTCCTCGGTGTGTATGCCCAGCAGTGGGATTGCTGGGTCATAAGGCAGTTCTATTTCCAGTTTTTTAGGGAATCTCCACACTCTTCTCCATAGTGGCTGCACTAGTTTGCATTCCCACCAACAGTGTAAGAGGGTTCCCTTTTCTCCACACCCTCTCCAGCATTTATTGCTTGTTGACTTTTGGATCACAGCCATTCTGACTGGTGTGAAATGGTACCTCGTTGTGGTTTTGATTTGCATTTCTCTGGTAATGAGTGATGTTGAGCATCTTTTCATGTGTTTGTTAGCCATCCGTATGTCTTCTTTGGAGAAATGTCTATTTAGTTCTTTGGCCCATTTTTTGATTGGGTCTTTTATTTTTCTGGAATTGAGCTACATGAGTTGCTTGTATATTTTTGAGATTAGTTGTTTGTCAGTTGCTTCATTTGCTATTATTTCTCCCATTCTGAAGGCTGTCTTTTCACCTTGCTTATAGTTTCCTTTGTTGTGCAGAAGCTTTAATTTTAATTAGGTCCCATTTGTTTGTTTTTGCTTTTATTTCCAGTATTCTAAGAGGTGGGTCATAGAGGATCCTGCTGATTTTGTACTTGTGGAACATGTACGAATACTGGAGGCTTTGCTTGAGAATAGTTCTCTATTTCCAGTTCAAGATTAAGCTAACAAATATTTATTTTCTCAGGAAATTTAAGTTTTTGTGGACTTTTATGGCCATTCAATTTTTCTATAAATGCTTTAGCCTTTGTGAAGGCTATTGCTATCAAGAAATAAGAGATAGTGTTATTGGTTCAATTAAAACCTCTTACCTACCTGACAGAATTCATTTGTCTTGTTTTCAAGATTTGAAAAGTATCTTTGAAAATTCTTATTAATGCTATATAGATTGAATTAGGGTCATGTTCCTAGGTCATGATACACTGCTATGTTAAGTCTTTGCTCTTATTCAACTTTACCTGTTCATTTCTTCCAGTTACTTCCTTTCCTGTTCTTCCTGAAGTAGCCAATTTAATGAAATAGATCTATGCAAATATGTGTATGTGCATATTTTAATGCAAGGGAAATATTTCTCAAACAGATAACTTTGGGTCATGCTTTTGGAATTTGAAATATTTACTGCACTTTAAAACTTTTCAAAATTTGTGAAGTAAGCTTATTTAATTAAAAAATATAAAATTGTTATTAATGCTAATTGTGTGAAATATGAAACACAGAACAGTGAAATAAGGAAAATGTAATCCATGATTCTATGACTTATTATTTTAGGATATTATCTTTTCATTTGTTTATTATAGTTGTTTAATCTGTCTCCACATATACAACTCTATTAAGACCCCTTTTTTAAAAAGAACAGCATAGGAATGAAACAATGAGCCAAATATATAAAATTCATGCTCTTAGAGCATCTAGTGTGTGTTTTGGGAGAGGGTACAGGTAAATAACCAAATAACCACACAAATAGGTACCACTGTGATTTGGTGCTATCAGGAAAAATATATGACACAAAGAGATATTAAGAGGAAATATCAGATGACTAGAAGAGACAAGAATATATGATAATGAGATATTGAGGCAACTGGATCTTTATCAGATAAATTCCTTGATTAAAAAAAAAACATTTGAGATACTTAAGGATGCTGAGATCAAATGGTAAGTGTGGAATAAAGAGAAAAAGGAGGAAAAGGACTTCAGAGAAAGGAAACAGTCTCTTCCAAGACTCCAGGAGAAATGCAGAAGGTGCATTTGATGAGCATAAAGAAGGAGAATCTGGAGCACAGAATACAATGATGAAGAGGCACCAGACAACAGCTTTTCTTTTAGGTTGTTATCTATTTTGGTCTTTATCATAAAAACAAAGGAAAATCATTAAACTGTTTTTTTAAAGTTATTATTATTATTTTAAAGCAAAGGGATTGTATGATGATACTGACTTTTTAAAACGTCACACTGCCTGCAAAGCTACAGTGTAGCTTGAAGGAGACGCCAAGATGGATTCAGGGAGAAAGGTTTGTAGGTTTTGATAGTAGTACATAAGGGCTGTGACAGTTGTGTAGACCTTGCTGGTACTGGAGAGAAAGAGGTGGGCAAATTTTAGAGATACCCAGAAGCTTAAATAGATAATACTTGGTCATGGATTGAGTGTGGGAGATTAGGGAGATTGCTTTATTTTGACTCCCAAGTTGTTGGCTGACCTATGTCAAAAGAAGATAAATACCATGAGAGAAAAGAGTTAAGGTTGTTGAGTTGGAGGGGAAGTTTCTGAATTTAGCTTTGGTCATAGCAAAGAGTAGGACACAACTGAGTAACTGAACTCAACTGAACTGATGCTGAGTTTAGTGCTTCAGACTTTTATGAGGTTCAGTGCAGTTCAGTTCAGTTCAATCGCTCAGTCATGTCTGACTCTTTGTGATCCCATGGACTGCAGCATGCCAGGCCTCCCCATCCATCACCAACTCCCGGAGTTGCTCAAACTCATGTCCATTGAGTGGTGATGCCATCCAACCATCTCATCCTCTGTCATCCCCTTCTCCTCCTGCCTTCAATCTTTTCCAGCATCAGGGTCTTTTCCAGTGAATCAGTTCTTTGCATCAGGTGGCTAAAGTATTGGAGTTTCAGCTTCAGCATCAGTCCTTCCAATGAATATTCAGGACTGATTTCCTTTAGGATGGACTGGTTGGGTCTCTTTGCTGTCCAAGGGACTCAAGAGTCTTCTCCAACACCACAGTTCAAAATCATTAATTCTTCGATGCTCAGTATCAGTAAGCAATTGGATATGGATATTTAGGGTTCACGGAGTAGTCTATGCTGGTGAAATGTATTTGGGGGTTCTGGGTGAGATGGTAATTGAAGTTATAGGTATGGCTGGCTGTGCACAGCTGAGATTTTCTCTTTCTTCCTACCTTCCTTCCTCTTTCCCCTTCTTTCCCCTCTCCCTTTCTTTTTGGCTCTCCTTTTCTTCCTTCCTTCTGTCCATCTATTTGTCTTGTCAGTTCCTCACTGAAAGTGATAGTACCAAAAGAAGAATGTTTAATAAGATTGTGATCAAATGCAACTTTATTTTTTTCCATAGGAGCTATAACTCTTTCTCATGCACTAAAGGTTGGGTATAGGATGAAAGGAATTAAGGTTGTTTTAAATATTTTAAAATAGTTTTGTTACACTAACATTTATTACCTCATGATGCTGTAGAGGAAATAGCCTATAACCAGCTAGGATTAGGTTCCATTCTATATAATATTGACTTGAGCACACAGTAAGTTATTTTTATTCATGTAAACAGAATCTAGAAATTGCTCTCTGGGGTCAGGGTATTGGTTCCTCTATCTAAGGGTTCCAGGCTTAGAATATGGACCTTAAAGTTGCCTTATGGTCCAAAATGGCTGCTATACCTCCAGCCATCACACTTGCAATCCTGGAAGCAAATATAAAGCAGAAGAGAAGGGCACTGTTGACCCACAGCTACAAGGGAAGCTGGGAAATATCATCTTTTAAAAGGGCACTTTGCCATTGAAATAATGTCTATTCTCTCCTTCTGTTAGTGAGGAAGAAGCGGACAAGGAATATGGATAGACAGCTAGATCTCTTTGCCACTGAATATGTGGAGATTGGGTTTAATTCCAGATGCTTCTGTGAATGGGCTTTATTACCTTTTAAAAGCCCTCTGTGAATAATAAATGACATACAATCTGTGAAAATGTTGTTTAGTAAGTGATACATTGCAATATTAGCCACTGTTGTTATTTCCAAATTGACTGGCTCTATAGGTATTTGAAAAGTCATTCAGTTTTTGTTATAAATATTGAAAGACTACTTGGATTTCCAAACTAATGCTCTAGAAATAAAAGTTGTTCTTCTAAATGTATGAGTGTTGCTGTTTCATAGTTATACTAAATACAATTTTATATCTTGCTTTCCTGTTTAATATTACATTCTAGGCATTGTCTCATGTTTTTGCATAATGCCTACAGCCATCAACTTTAGTGGCTGTATAAAACAATAATACCATTATTTTTGTAAATTTGCTGCTACTTCAGTAATTTTCATGAATGAAGCAGAGAACCATACTTCCTTTTTCCTTTGATTCATGCATTATTGCAGTCTTTTAATAGTCCAGAAAAGAAACTTTCATGGAGTTTTGAAACACTATGTTGTACTCCTGGCACTAATATAATATTGAAAATCAACTATACCTCAATAAAACAATAGATGAGCAAACAGGGAAAAAAAATCCCCCCAAATTATTAAATACTATAGAAATTAAAAAATTTTGTCTTTTCCCTTATTTTAAAGGGATCATTTCTTGTGGTAAGAGTGGTTTACTCCTATTTTCTCTAAACTTTTATCTAGTATATTTATTAGATTTCATAGTTTGCAGCATCTAATGAGAAAATCATTTAAATTTTGTTTATCAATGTGATGCATTTTATTAATGGATTTCCTGAATGTTGATCTTCAGTTTCTGAGGAGAAATCTATTCCATATATATATATATATATGCACACATACATATTGCAATGCTATTGAAATGTTTAAATAATTTTAATAATTAAGATTACTAGTCTGTTACTTGTGACATGTAATAATTATAGGAACATATATATATATGAATATATATATATAAATATATATATATATTTGCCATGTGCCACTACTTCCATGATTGCCTTACATGTCAATGTGTAACAAAACGAATACAGTATTGTAAAGCAAAACAAACTAAAAAAATAAAAATTAATTAAAAAAAAAAATGCACCATGTGACATCCATGACTATCTTCTGTCTTGTCTAGATGACTGCAAGTGCAGGAAGTGTTTTAACATCACTGCTGAAGGGGAAGTTGCCCAGGAGTCAAACAACTTGCATCCAGCTTACTGTAAGTAATAAACCTTTATTGTTTCACATTGCTTGCTACAGAAGCTAATGCTATTTATCCTAATATGGTTGGTAAGTAAAAGCTTGCCAGAAAAGTGGACATTTCATCCATGCTTTCACATTGAATACTATGGATTTATAAATTTCTTATAATTTTAAGCCTCTGTGCTGTTATTTTTCTTTCTTAAAAAGTCATACCTTTGCATTTTCAATTTTGTTTATTATTTTGCCCATCTTTTCACTTTTCCAAAGAGTGAATGTTGCAGTTTATTTTATTAGCTTTTAGTGTAAGGCTACTAGGGCCTGTATGTTTTCTCTTTGCTCCCTTCCTCCCTACCTAGTTAATGATATTTCCTTTTCAGCAGAATATTTGATTAATATTTTAAAACTATCCCATATAGGCTTGAGAGAATATGTGTACTGTTTATAATATTTTCAGGTTTCAAGAGTGACTTATCAATTCTTTCTAGTCTAAGTGTATTATTCAAATGTTTTATATATATATATATATATATTTTTTTTACTATATTTTAGTATGTCAATATCTTTTAAAATTTCAACCAATGTTTGATTTTAGTTCTTACTCTTGTGTCCTGGATTCGCTCCATTTATTTCTTTTATTTTTAATTGAAACACTTGACATACAACATTGTGTAAGTTTAAGGTGTGCAGCATATTGATTGATGCATTTGTGCTTTGCAGTATGATTGCAGCGTAGCTATCACCTTTATCACAGCATATAATTAACATTTCTTTATTGTGGTGGGATAATTAAGATTTAGTCTCTTAAAATGTCTGGTTTATAATACAATATTGTTGTCTATAATCACTAAACTATGCATTAGATCTTTGGAATTTATTCAACTACTGGTTGCTACTTTGTACCCTCCTACATCTCTCTTATCCCCCAGCACTTGGTAATCGTCATTTTACTCTCTGTTTATAATGTTTGACTTTTTCAAGATTTCATGTATAGTGGTATCATATAGTATGGGTTTTTCTGTTTGACTCACCTCAGTTAGCATAATTTCCTCAAGGTCCATCCCTGGCAGAAAGTCCTTCTCATGTTAAATGATATATTACTGTGTATGTGCTTATCACATCTTATCCAGTCATCCTTTGAGAAACAGGTAAGTTGTTTCCACATCTCAGCTGTTGCAAATAATGTTGTTGTGAATAATGTTTACACATGGAAATGTATATGTATTTTTTGTATCCTCTTTTTGTTTCCTTTGGGCATATACCCAGAAGTGGGATTGCTGAATCATATGGTAGTTCTATTAATTTTTTAAGGAAACTTCATATTGTTTTCCATGCAGCTGTATGAATTTACATTCCCACCAACAAGGTTTTCCATTTCTCTACCTCCTTGTCAACACTTGTTAACTCTTGTCGTCTTGATAAAAGTCATTTCACCAGTATGATGTCGTACCTCATTGTAGTTTTGATTTGTATTTTCCTGATGATTAGTGATATTGAGTGCCTATCATTGTAATTGCTGGCCATTTGGATGTCGCATTTGAAAAATGTATACTTAGTTTCTCTGTCATTTTTTAAATTTACAATATTGTATTAGTTTCAGGTATATAGCATAGTGATTCAATATTTTTATAGCTTATACTCCTTTTAAAGTTATTAAATAATAGCTGTATTTCCCTGTATTGTACTATTCTTGATACTTATTTAGTTTATGCATAGTATTTATATCTCATAATCCCATACCCCTATCCCTCCACAATTGGTAATCATTTGTTTTCTCTCTCTATCTGTTGGTCTGTTTCTGTTTTGTTACTATATGTATTTGTTTAATGTTTAGATTCTGAATAGAAGTGATTACATGCAATATTTGCTTTCCTCAGTTTGACTTATTTCACTAAGCATACTACCCTCTAGGTCCAACTGTATTGTTGCATATGGCAGAATTTAATTTATTTAATGGCTGAGTAGTAGTCTATGGTGTGTGGGTGTGTACGTGTGCATCACACCACATTTTCATCCTTTCATTTGTTGATGGGCACTTAGTTTGCTTACTTCAGTTCAGTCAGTTCAGTTCCGTCGCTCAGTTGTGTCCAACTCTTTGTTACCCCATGGACTGCAGCACGCCAGGCCTCCCTGTCCATCACCAACTCCTGGAGTTTACTCAGACTCATGTCCATTGAGTCAGTGATGCCATCCAGCCATCTCATCCTCTGTTAGCCCCTCTCCTCCCTCCTTCAATCTTTCCCAGCATCCTGTCAACAATATATTACTCTCTATATCCTTGCCAACATTTGTTGTGTGTACGTGTGCATCACACCACATTTTCATCCTTTCATTTGTTGATGGGCACTTAGTTTGCTTACTTCAGTTCAGTCAGTTCAGTTCCGTCGCTCAGTTGTGTCCAACTCTTTGTTACCCCATGGACTGCAGCACGCCAGGCCTCCCTGTCCATCACCAACTCCTGGAGTTTACTCAGACTCATGTCCATTGAGTCAGTGATGCCATCCAGCCATCTCATCCTCTGTTAGCCCCTCTCCTCCCTCCTTCAATCTTTCCCAGCATCCTGTCAACAATATATTACTCTCTATATCCTTGCCAACATTTGTTATTTGAGACTTTTCAATGATAGCCATTTTGATGGGTGTAAGTGCATATATCATTGTGGTTTTAATTTGCATTTCTCTGATGATTAGCAATACTAAGCATCATTTCATTGTACCCATTGGCTACCTGTATGTCTATTCAGGACTTCTGCCCATTTTAATCTTTTTAAATTGATACTGAATTGTATGATCTGTTTATATATTTTGAACATTAACCTTTTATCAGATACATGGTTTGCAAATATTTTCTCCCATTAAGTAGGTTGTTTTTCCATTTTGTTTATTGTTTCTTTTGTAGTGGAGAAGTTTTTTTATTCAATGTAGCCCCATTTGCTGATTTTTACTTTTTGTTGTTTTGTATTCTTGGTGTTATATCCAAAATATCATCACTGAGACCAGTATTAAGGAGCTGCTTCCCTGTATTTTCATGTAAGACTTTTAAAGTACCATGTCTTATGTTTAAGACTGATCCATTTCAAGTTAACTTAGGGAAGTAGTGTAAGATAGAGATTCAATTTCTTTTCTTTTTTTTTTTTTTTTTGCATGTGTTTATCTAGTTTTTCCAGTACCATTTGTGAAGAGACTGTCCTCTTCCCATTGAGTATTCTTGGCTTCACTTTCAGATATTAATTGTCCGTATATGTGGGTTTTTTATTCTAAGCTCTCTCTCCTGGTCCACTGGTATATATCAGCCCCATAATGTTTTAATTAATTTAGCTTTGTAGTATAGTTTGAAATAAGTAACTGTTGCCTCTAGCTTTGTACTTCTTTCTTATGGTTTCTTTGGCTAAACCCAAAGTTGGCAGAAGGAATTAATTAATGTTCAGGGTGGAAATTAATAGATGACAGAAAAACAAAAATGATCAATTAAACTGAGTTTGAAAAATAATTTTTCAAAAAAATAAACAAAATTGACAAATCAGTAGCTAGATTAAGAAAAAAATAAAGACTCAAATAAATAAAATCAGAAATGAAAGATAATATGATTAATGATACAGAAATATATTGGATGCCATTCATATTACTCATATTACTTGTATGTAGGATATAGGATTCTCTTCTTTATATGTGTTTAATATCTTAGATTTACTAATTGTACTGTTGAGATCATTAATGTCAATGACTATTCTGGAGGAATTTATAAATTTCTGAGATGGGTATAACATTAAATCCTCCAAGTTTATTTTCTGGTTTCAGTCTTTTTAATGATCTAGTTTATAGGCTGTTGCTTAAATATATTTTAATATAGTCTGTATTGTTAAGTGAATATTTGTTTATAATAGTTATATCATTGCCCCCCATTTTTTTTCCCCTTGAACTTAAAATTGGAATCAAATAATCCTAGTTTAGATCTTGGTTTTCTTAATAGCTTCATGACATTAGGAAATTTACTTAAGCATTCCAAGCCATAATTTTCTTATCAAGAAAGCCATAATCTTTCTTTCAAAGGTTTTTATAGTATCAACCTCATAATGGTACTGTGAATATTAAATAAGTTGATGCATTTAAAGCATTTAAAATAGTGACTGGCATATTAGCTCTCAGTTAATGGTAGTAATTAGTTATTAAGCATTGAGACCAATAAAACTCAAAGGTCAACTGACTAAAAGAACTAACCACTCAAGGCAGAAATATTGATGAGGTAAACATAAATAATTTATTAAAGAATGATTATAATAACAAATATGAAATGAAAATAGCTTGATCTTAAAAATATTCATGCTTTAAATAATAGAGTTAATTTCTCCAAAAAAAATGGAAGACTGCAAAAAGCCAGGAAACTGAAAAGTAGAACAAAACAAAAATATCCAAATCCCCCAGAAATGTGTGTTAAATTTCTTGACTGGTAATTATGAGTTAAAAGTTATTTTGTGCGTGTATGATAATAATGACTATAAATTACCATTTTGCTGTTCAGTTGCTAAGTCATGCTCGATTTTTGTGACCTCATAGACTGCAGCATGCCAGCTTCCCTGTCCTTCACTATCTCCCTGAGATTGCTCAAACTCATGTTGAGTCAGTGATGCCATCCAACTATCTCATCCTCTGTTGTCCCTTTCTGCCTTCAGTCTTTCCCAGCATCAGGGTCTTTCCCAGAGAGCCAGCTCTTTACATCAGGTGGCCAAAGTATTGGAGCTTCAGCATCAGTGTTCCCAATTAATACTCAGGGTTGATTTCCTTTAGAATTGACTGGTTTGGTCTCCTTGTAGTCCAGGGGACTCTAAAGAGTCTTTCTCAGAATCACAATTCTAAAGCATCAATTCTTTGGTGCTCAGCCTTCTATATGGTCCAACTCTCACATCATTTCACAACTGTTGGAAAGACCATAGCTTTAACTGTGCAGACCTTTGTCATCAAAGTGATGTCTCTGCTTTTTAATACACTGTCTAGGTTTGTCATAGCTTTTCTTCCAAGAGGTAAGTGTCTTTTAATATTGTGGCTGCAGTCACTATTCACAGTGATTTTGAACCCAAGAATATAAAATCTGTCTGTTTCCACTTTTTCCACATCTATTTGCCATGAAGCAATGCCATGATCTTAGTTTTTCGAATGTTGAGTATTTAAGGCAGCTTTTAAACTCTCCTCTTTTGTTCTCATCAAGGGCTCTTTAGTTCCTCTTCACTTTCTGCCATTAGAGTGGTATCATCTGCATCTCTGAGGTTGTTGATATTTCTCCCAGCAATCTTGATTATTATTAAAAAGCTATAAGTCATTCACATAATTTTAAATGGAGTATCTTTCTTACAAATTATTTCAGAAGAAAATCTTCAGTAAAACATAGTCAATGCCCCCCAATATGTTGAAGAATGGAGAGATGGAGCCTTGGGACAGAGTTTTTGGTACTAAAGAGCCACTATTACCAACTTTTATTTGGTGCTGCACCCCTGGGAAACATCTAGTTGTCAGAAGGTTTTCTCTGAACTCTCAAAGAGAAGCAGCACTGGATGGACACTGTCTCTTTAAGCTGTAAAGTTTTAGCCTTGGGAGTTAGAAGGGAGAGGAACATAGGAGAGGATCATCATGAATATGTTTACACCTACTTTCACAGTGTTTTAATAGTGCTGGGCCAGTTCAGTTCAGTTGTTCAGTTGTGTCTGACTCTTTGCGACCCCATGGACTGCAGCATGCCAGGCTTCCCTGTCCATGGGATTCTCCAGGCAAGAATACTGGAGTGGGTTGTCATTTCCTCCTCCAGGGGATCTTCCCGACCCAGGAATCAAACTCGAGTCCCCTGTGTCTCCTGCAATGCAGGTAGATTCTTTACCCACTGAACCATCAGGGAACCCATGGATGCAATGTCTTCTTAGATCTAGTTAATGACATGGATGAGGGATTGTTCAAACTATCATGTTAATTCTTGATCAACTTTTTCACATTTTTTTCCAGTCAGAAAGATGTTTTGCCTTTAAAAAATTTTCTATTGAGAGAAAACATCTCTAAATATATTTATTGTCACTGGTGTTTCTCTTTTATGGATTGCTTAGTGATGATTTCCTAACAGGCTTTCTGCATTTTTCTAACAGATTTTAAGTAATTTTTAAAAATTTGTGCCAAAATGTAGTTTTTAAAATTTTTTTCACTTTCTTTAAGGCTATTTATTCATTTTTAATATAAATTTAATTGGAGGCTAATTACTGTATGATATTATATTGGTTTTGCCATACATCAACATGAATCTGCCACGGTGTACATGTGTTCCCCATCCTGAACCCCCCTCCCTCTTCCCTCCCTGTACTATCCCTCTGGTCCCAGTGCACCAGCCCCAAGCATCCAGTATCATGCATAGAAACTGGACGGGTGATTCATTTCACATATGATATTATACATGTTTCAGTGTCATTCTCCCAAATCATCCCACTCTCTCCCTCTCCCACAGAGTCCAAAAGACTGTTCTATACATCTTTTATTTGACTTTCACCTAACTTTGTTCCTTTAGTCATTAAAAAGTTTAAAATTTTAGTTATGTGTAAATTTATCTTTTCTTTTATGCTAGAAATTTTAAAGTTTGTTCTAATTTCTCTGTGGTGAAGTTAATATTTTTCTTCTAAAATATTAGTTTGGCTATTAATTACTAGGTGTGCAATTCAACTGGATTTCATTTTTAGTTTGGCATTGAGATCTAGTTTAATCTATTTCTTTACAAATACAGAACATATACATTTATTAAATATATATAATGTATATATTTTTAAAAGTCTACACTATGCAACATGATATCAAATTCTCATATATTCATAGATCTGTTTCCAGGGAATCTATTCTATTTACCTTTATGTAAAGTGGGGCTTCCTTGATAGCTCAGTTGGTAAAGAATCTGCCTGCAATGTAAAAACATACATTATTTACTACAGCATTATGACAAATCATGAAACCTGTTAGAAGTGCACAGCTGGATGGGTATTTGATCATTCTTCAAAACTGCCTTGGCTATTCTTTTGCTTTCATATGAATTTTTAAATTAGTTTGGAGTCAATTAGAAAAATATAGTTTTTTTTAAAATTAAAATGTAATGAAACTCATTGATAGATTAATTTAGAAGCAATACTATCTTTATAATATTGAGCCTTATCTTTCATATAGAAACCTATGTTTTCTTTTGTTTTCTATTGTCATCTATGCCCTTTAATAGAGTTTGAATTTTCTTACAAAAGTCTTTATAAATGGTTAGATTTCTTCTTAAGCACCTTAAACTTTTTTTGCTGCTGTGAATGGAATGTTTTTCTTCTTTCCTAATACAGTTTATAATTGGCTATGAATATGTCCATGTATTTATGTGGGCATAAACAAGTAAGAATGTATATGAATCTTGCCAAGTGATTTAAATTCTCCAAGGCTTAGTTTCCTCATATATAAAGTTGAAATTAAAACCATGTTCACAGGATATGATTCATTAAAATAAAATCATCTAGGTATATATAAAAATAAAAGATGATTAGCATTTACCAATGATTTTAACCTCTCTTTTCTATAATGCTACATTTACAAGAGAGAATGCCCAACCATCTAATGTTGCTGTTAAGTTGCTGAGTCGTCCCAGCTCTTTGCAACTCCGTGAACTGCAGCACGCCAGGCTTCTCTGTCCATCACTGTCTCCCTGAGTTTGCTCAAGCTCATGTCCATTGAGTCAGTGATGCCATCCAAGCATCTCATCTTCTGTCGTCCTCTTCTCCTTTTGCCTTCGTTTTTTCCCAGCATCAAGATTTTTCCTAATGAGTCAGCTCTTCACATCAGGTGGCCAAATTTGAAGCTTCAGCATCAGTCCTTCTAATGAATCCTCAGGGCTGATTTTCTTTAGGACTGACTGGTTTGATCTCCATCTAATATCATTGCTTTAAAAAATGTGAGAATTAACAGGCTAATTTAAATACCACTTTTGGGATAAAATCACAGTTTGGCTGAACTTCATCCCTTTGCTTTCTGGAGGCAGCCCTGGAGGAATGATTTTAGAGTAAGTAGCAGTGCCCCAGACAAGGTATTGAGGTGAGGCACAGAAGATAAGTTTAGGAAAATTAGCTCATAGGATTCCAGTATCATATTATGTTATTAACTAGTTGATATTAGGCTAGTCATTATATACCTCTGGGTCTCAGTTTCTTAAGTGAAGAATTTTGATTAAATTATCTGCATGATTACTCTCAGCTCTTACATTTTATGATTCTATCACATCTTTTTCAAGAAATACAATGTAGATGCTTACAACTTGCGTCTGTAAAACCTTTCAAACTTGTAGTCTAAATGACTTTTTATTTTAAAAAGTAGTTTTTATTGGAGTACAGTTGATTTACAATGTTGTGTTAGTTTCTGCTATACAGAAAAGTGAATCACTTATAATACATATATCCACTTTTTTAGATTATTTTCCCATATAGGTCATTACAGAGTTTTGAGTAGAGTTCCCTGTTTTTGACAGTAGGTCATTATTATTTATTTACTTTATATATAGTAGTAGGTGTATGTCAATCCTAATCTTCCAATTTATCCCTCCCTGCCTTTCTCCCTTGGTAACCATAGTTTGTTTTCTACATCTGTGACTCTATTTCTGTTTTATAGATAATTCACTTGTACCATTTTTTAAAAAAGATTTCACATATAAGCAATATCATACTTGTCTTTGTCTGACTTACTTCACTCTGTCCGACAATCTAAAGAAATCAAAAGACCGATACATTATGAGTCCTTTTATTTCAGCTATCTCATATTAGATTTTTGGCAATTTAAAAAATCTAATTAGCTTTGTTAAATGGTCAAAGTATACCACATAAAGACTGTCAAATTAGATCTTTTAAAAAGACCCATGGTCTTTTAATTTGCTATTTAATGTCATTCTAAATAAAGAAAATTTAAAAAAAAAGACCCATGTATGTCATATAGGTGCTAGATACTATTATCAAAATTTCAATATAGTGATACAGATAGTTTAAAAGCAAAACAGTGGAAGAAGGTATACCACTCAAACCTTAAAGAAGACTATACTACTATTAGTTATTGCAGGCTTTAGAACAAGGAAAGTTACCAGCATGAAAAAGGAACATTACATAACCCAATGAGAAAAACATCATAATCCTAAATATTTATGCACCTGAATGTATATATTCTCTTGCCTGGGGCATTCCAGGGACAGAGGAACCTGGTGGGCTACAGTCCATGGTGTCCTAAAGAGTTGGATGACTGAGCTACTAAACACACACACATACATGCACCTAACAATAGACCTTCAAAATAAAGCAGATAGGAATGAAAGATAAATACATTCATAATTATATTTGGAGATTTCAACATTCTTCTCAAAGTGAAACAAAAAAAATCAGTAAAATATTGATGATCAGAAGAATACTTCCTATCAACTTGACTTTGTTAGATTTCTTCATAGATGCCTTAAAATTATGTCTAAACTAAAATTATGATTATAAAATTATAATAATAATAGATTCTTTTCTGCATATGATATTCACCATGCATATCTTGGATCATAAAAGAAATCTTATCAAATTTAAAGAACTGATATCATATAAAGTATATTCTCCAGGTATAATGAAATCAAACTAGAAATAAGAGAAAATATTTGTAAAATTCCCCAATATTTGGAAATTTAACAAGATACAGAATTTGTAACTCATGGGTCAAAGAAGTCACAATGAAAATTGGAAAATACTTTTCACTGCATAAAGGCAAAATACAGCTTATCAAAATTTATGAGATGAAGCTAAAGCAGTGTTTAGAAGATTCGTGGCATTAAGTGCTTACATTTTAAAAAACACAGTCATCAAGACAGTATGGTACTGGCACAAAGACAGAAATATAGATCAATGGAACAAAATAGAAAGCCCAGAGATCAATCCACACACCTATGGACAGCTTATCTTCGACAAAGGAGGCAAGAATATACA
>SJXQ01004082.1:38858-49636 GCA_006408695.1 Aepyceros melampus | reverse complement strand
GGGTCGGGATTGGGAGTTCATGTACACTCGTGGCTGATTCATGTCGATGTGTAGCAAAACGAATACAGTATTGTAAAGCAAAACAAACTAAAAAATAAAAATTAATTAAAGAAAAAACAAACAAACAAAAAAACAAAGGTAGATCAATAATCTAAGGTCCCACTTTAATAAATTGGATGAGAAAATTAAACCTATATCAAACAAATGTTAGAAAATAAAGATATAACAGAAGACAATGAAATTTAAAGCAGAAAAAAAGAGAAAATCAATGAAATCAAAGTTAGTTCTTTTTAAAAATTAATAAAACAAATAGAAATGGAGGAAATAGTTTCCAACTCTTTAGGAGGCCAAAAATATCCTGATATCAAAACAAGACAAAAACATTACAAGAAAATAAAATTATAGATCAATAGAATCCATGAATATGAATGTTAAATCTTCAATAAAATATTACCAGATTGAATTCAGCAATATGCAGAATGATAATACATCATGACCAAGTGGGGTTCATCTTAGAAATGCAAAGCTGCTTCAACAATTAAAATATCAGTCTATGTAGTTTACCATATTCACAAACTATAGAACACAAATTATATGATTATCTGAATTCATGCAGTAAATCATTAGACAAAATTCAAAAATCATTTTTGATTAAAAACTCTCAGCAAAGTAGGACTAGGAAGGAACTTCATATTTGGGGTTTCCCTGGTAGGTCAGACGGTAAAGAATCTGCCAGCAATGAGGGAGACCTAGGTTCAATCCCTGGGTCAGGAAGATCCCCTGGATAAGGGAATGGCTACCCACTCCAGTTTTCTTGCCTGGAGAATTCCATGGACAGAAGAGCCTGGTGGACTACAATTGATGGGGTCACAAAGAGTCAGACACGACAGTGATAAACACTTACTTACTAACATCATATTTAATGGTGAAGGGCTGAATGGTTTCTCCCTGAGATTGAGAACAAGTCAAGCCTATCTTCTTCAACTGTAGCTGTAATATTGTATGCTATGAGAACAGATTAAAATAAGAAGCTAACGTATTAACAAATGGATAAAACTAATGTAAAAAATAAAAATTGTGCCTCTTCCTTATATATTGTGGTGTGAAGACATTATAGAGAGATTTCAGTTATATAAATAGTCTGAGACCACCGAAGTTGAATTCTTTCTAGGGTCATTAGTTTGTATTGTATATGATATGATTAAATCTGCATAAACACTTCCTCCTCATTCTCAAAGAAAAAGAAAAAGAAAACAAGACTGTACTAGAAGCTATAGCTAGTGCATTAAAGAAAGAAAAGCAATAATATGCATGCAAATGGAAAGAAACAAAAATGCCTCTCTGACATGATTATCAATGTAGAAACTTCCAAGGAATCTACCAAACAGATCTTGCAAATAAGAAGGAAGATTAGTGAGGTTATGGGAACTGTGCTAATATACAAGAATCAATTTCTATACAAAAATGAAGAACTGAAATTTGAATTTTATTCTCAAGTTCTTGTGTACACTATTATAGATGCACACACAGAAGAAATACTTGGTAGCATCTTTATGCTGAAAACTAACACCGATGAGAGAAATCAATAAAGATCTAAATAAATGGAGACAAGTATTGTATTCATTAGATTGATGACAATTCGCAGTTAAGATGTCAGCTGTCTTCAAAATGATTTGTGGGTTCAGTAAAATCCCAATCAAAATTCCAGTAGTGTTTTAATTTTTGGTGTGGGAGGGGCGGGGGGGTCGGGATTGGGAGTTATGTATATTCGTGGCTGAATCATGTCGATGTATAGCAAAACAAATACAGTATTGTAAAGCAAAACAAAAAAATAAAAATTAATAAAAAAAAATAAAGAATGCAAAATTACTAGAACAGCTGACAATAATTAAAAAAACACACACATCATGGAAAACTCACAGTTTAGTTTAAGATGATACAAGGCTACAGTATTAAAACAGTGTCAAATTGGTGAAGAGGTAGGAATTTCTCTAGGGAAGGAAATAGAGATTTAAAAAATAGACCCACACACATTTGGTTAATTGATTTATGACAAAGGTACAAAGATAATTCACAGGAAAAAGTATAGTCTTTTCAATTAATGGTGTCATGTGGTATTGGAACAATTATTTCCCTATGCAAATTAATTAGTAATTAGAAATAATCAAATAGATAAACCTCAACCTAAACCTCACATCCTATAATTGAACTAAATAACTAATTTCAAAATGGATCATGGATCATACACCAAATAGTAAAATCTAAAACTATAAAACTTCTTTGATAAAACAGGGGAGAAAATGTTTGTGACTGAGTGAGACAAAGAGTTTTCAAAGAGCAAAGCCATGATCCATAAAAGAAAAACTATAAATGACTTTTTCAAGATTTAATACTTTTGTTCTCTGAGAGACACTGTTATGAGAATGAAAGGAGTAGCCACAGATTGGGGTGAAATAGTCGTGAGTCTCATATCTGAGAAAGGACTTATATATCCAATACACAAAGATGTCTCCAAAGTCAACAATAATAAGACAAAATACCAGTTGAATAAATGGACAGAAGGTTTGCAGACACTCACCAAAGATGATACATGGATGAGAAATAAACAAATGTACTTTGCTTATACTCAACAGTGTTGATCATCAATAGACTGCAAACTAAAATAGAAACAACAACAAAAACCTGACAATATCAAGTGCTTCAGGGATTTGGAGCAACTGGAACTCTTACCCATTGCTGCTGGGAATATAAAATTATACAATCATTTGACACTTTTTCATAAAGTTACCTGTATAATATGACCTATAAATTCCATTACTATATATTCCTTTAAGAGAAATAAACACAGTCATATAAAATTCTGTATAGAAATGTTTATAACAGCTTTGTTCATAATCTCCCAAAATCCGAAAACAACCCAGATGTATTTGAACTGATAACTGAACAGATATTCTTGTATGTCTATGTAATTGGGTACTACTCAGCAGTGAAAACGGTTGATAGATGCCATAACATAGATGACTCAAATGAATAATGCCTAATGAAAGAAATTAGGCTCAGAAGGATGCCTACTATGATTCCATTTCTAAGACATTCTGGAGAACATAAAACCTGGGGGACTGAAAATAGATCAGGGCTGTCAGGACCTAAACATAGAGGGAGAGTTTGTTTAAAAGCAGTTGGATAATGGAATTTTGGAGGATGATTGAGCTGTCCGGTATACTGCTGGCTGTGCTTGATACAGGATTCTATGAAATGTCAAAACAGGAATGCATACCAACAGAGTTCAGTTTAATTCATCACCAACTCCCAGTCAGTGATGCCATCCAACTATCTTATCCTCCATTGTCCCCATTTCCTCCTGCCTTCAGTCATTCCCAGCATCCCATCAGAGTCTTTTCTAAAGAGTTAGTTCTTTGCATCAGGTGGCCAAAGTATTGGAGTTTCAGCATTAGTCCTTCCAATGAATATTCAAGGTTGATTTTCTTTAGGATTGACTGGTTTGGTCTCCTTGCAGTCCAAGGGACTCTCAAGTCTTCTCCAACACCACAGTTCAAAAGCATCAATTCTTCAGCGCTCAGTTTTCTTTTGGCTTCCCTGATAGCTCAGTTGGTAAAGAATCTGTCTGCAATGCAGGAGACCCAGCCCTTAGAGAAGGGATAGGCTGCCGCCTCCAGGATACTTGAGCTTCTCTTGTGGCTCAGCTGGTAAAGAATCTGCCTGCAATGTGGGAGACCTGGGTTTGATCCCCAGCTTGGGAAGATCCCCTGGAGAAGGGAAAGGCTACCCACTCCAGTATCCTAGACTAGAGAATTCCATGGGGTTGCAAAGAGTCAGACACAACTGAGCAACTTTCACTTTCAGTTTTCTTTATGGTCCAACTCTCACATCCATACCTGACTACTGGAAAAACCATAGCTTTGACTAGACGGACCTTTGTCTGCAAAGTAATGTCTTTGCTTTTTAATATGCTGTCTAGGTTTGTCATAGTTTTTCTTCCAAGGAGCAAGCATCTATTAATTTCATGGCTGTAGACACCATCTGCAGTGATTTTGGAGCCCAAGAAAGTAAAGTCTGTCACTGTTTCCATTGTTTCCCCATATATTTGCCATCAAGTGATGGGACCAGATGCCATGATCTTAGTTTTCTGAATGTTCAGTTTTAAGCCAACTTTTCACTCTCCTCTTCACTGTCATCGTAGGCTTTTTAGTTCCTCTTCACTTTCGGCCATAGAGTGGTGTCATCTGTATATCTGAGATTATTCATATTTCTCTCAGCAATCTTGATTCCAGCATGTGCTTCATCCAAGCCTGGCATTTTGCATGATGTACTCTGCATAAAAGTTTAATAAGCAGGGTGACAATATACAGCCTGGATGTACTCCTTTCCCAATTTGGAACCAGTTCTTTATTCCATGTCCGGTTCTAATTGTTGCTTCTCGACATAATAATTTTAGTGTATGCAGATTATACATATATGATTTGTTAAAAAGATAAATAACTACTACTATTTATACATTTGCTTATAAGATGTTTTTCATTGCAAGGTGAACCATTATTTACTATTTAAAAAGGGGGGAAAGCACTCATTAATCTATAGCACGACAATGACTATAAAATGTATCCTGATTTCAAAATTGTTATATGAAAAACATATATTTTAAAATAAGTATTATATGATATTCACAAATTGGAGCTTAATCTCCATCAAGTCATGTACCCTAGTTCTTTATTTTGAAAAACAAATACCAGATGCCTGAACAAGAGAGATCACCCATTTGTGGAGGGCTGGGACTGAGTGAGCAAGGAACCAGCTGTTTCAAACAAGGGACTGGGGTGCTTTTAAACACAGCAAATGCTAGGAAAGGCAGTCCCTTCCCTCTGCATCCCCATATTCTGCCAAGTGGTAACAGGGGAATCAGACTTCTGTCCAGGGTTATTCTCTGAGTCCTGCATAAACATGATTACCTTTCACTGAGTATGAGATTGAAGCTACTATATTAGTCCTTAAAAGTGCTTAGTGTAGCCATATCTTTATATAAGAGAAATTAAAAGGTGAAAATAAATCTCATTTCAATTTTTTTTTAAAGACCAAATGCAAAATGTTAAGCTAGGATAGTCTTTTATAAATGTGCCTCCTTTAAGGGAAATTCAATATATAAATTATCCTAGAAATAGATGAATTAGAGCAGGCTGTTATAAGGACATCTGATTACTCATTTAAATAATAATTCATGAAAACCCCTTTAAATAATAAATGTTTCACTGTGGTTTTAAATACCTCCTTTTAGCAAAATTTGATTTTCATGTGTTTCTTTGAGAATTTCTACCGTAATTTTCATCTGTAGATGAAAAGTCAAACTTTTATCTAAAATTTATCTGAAATAAATAAATAGCTTCACACTTTAATGGAGCCTATAGTTGGTGGAGGTTGCTGTGAACTTCAAAGTGATGACTGATTTGGTTATGTAAACCCAATAGGCTTTATGCCAGAGACAACAAATACTTATATACTGGGAGAAATAACAAAGACTGTAGAATTTATAACTATCTTAAAATTAGTACTGGTACTTTATGATATTAATAAATAGACACAATTCACACCATCACCATTAGTGTTTGATATATATTGTACACACACCCAAAGACAGAATGAATAGATCCAATTAAATAGATACTGGAAATATACTTAGGTCATAATTTTTTGTGTGATCAATGCACACGCATACTGCTATTTACTCAGTGGTATTGTGCTTTATGACATTAATGTACTCCTCAAGTCAATGTTCTGTAAAACTGTTTTAAATCTTGAATGAATCCTTCAATAAAATAATGAAACCTTTTGTTATGTACAGTTTTATTTAATGGTGTTGCTTGTTTATATCTTGAATGTTGAATTTTTCCATTACTTTATGATATTAATAAATAGACACAATTCACACCATCACCATTAGTGTTTGATATATATTGTACACACACCCAAAGACAGAATGAATAGATCCAATTAAATAGATACTGGAAATATACTTAGGTCATAATTTTTTGTGTGATCAATGCACACGCATACTGCTATTTACTCAGTGGTATTGTGCTTTATGACATTAATGTACTCCTCAAGTCAATGTTCTGTAAAACTGTTTTAAATCTTGAATGAATCCTTCAATAAAATAATGAAACCTTTTGTTATGTACAGTTTTATTTAATGGTGTTGCTTGTTTATATCTTGAATGTTGAATTTTTCCATAACTTAACAGTATTCAGAGACATGCAGACAGGTAGATACATCAGGTTTTTTTTCCTATTTTCAGGCTCATTATTTTGTAATATGCAACTTTTTCCAGGAACAGAATTGGTTTTTTTTCCCCTCAAATTCTAATGAGATACTAGAACCAAACATTGTGAAGAGTGTTCTATCCAGTAAAAAGGATCTGGGTTTCTTATTCCTAAATAATGAAATGATGTTGCATATATGAAATAAAAAGGCAGAACATACAATGAAGTATTACATGTGCTTAATATATATTCATTTATTAATGCATATGCCAGAGGATTGCATTGAACTATGCATTTGAAGACATTATTAACAAAGCACTTGCCTATCAATTTAACATAAATTGTGTATCTTGCTGTCTGTGGTTTCATACCCAGTAACAGCACGGTTCTGGGAGTCATGATACTTTTCACTTGTTCTTAACATATTGGACCAGCTTGTTCACAAAGCAGTCATTGTTAACAGGGTCTTTTTTTCTGCACGTATATGTTGCCCACTAACAGTTATGACTGTAAGTTACAAAGTACTGTTCTACAGCCAACTATTTAGGTACAGACTCTAAAAAGTCAAACCATAAAAATAGAGAAAGTGCAAATATTTATAAACTATTTCATATTCAAAATCCAACCTAGTTATATTTTTATCTACTGAGCTGTAATAGGTTGTTTTCCTATTGCATTGTATGCAACTTGGGCTTATAAATAACATAAATTACAAAATTATAAGCAATTTGTTCAGACTTCATTTTACATTTTTCACTAAATAGCTGAAGACATGACTTTTTTCTCCAGTGCAATATATAATAATGCTGCATTCAGTACAAATTGTTGAATATTTCTAAAAAGGAAACATTTAACTGATTATAGCACTCAGTAAAGAAGGAGTTAGTCATAACTGTCAGAAGGAAAACACTAACAGTATAGTTAATTATCTAGGTAATTTTAAGAAACAAACCTTCCATTGTACGTCTAAACCAATAATCCTATGACTTTCTAAAGAATGAAATTTGGTAAAGCCAAGACATAATGCTAGATGGCAAATGCTTCAACTTATCTCTCTCTCTCTCTTTTTTTTTTTTTAACAAATGTGATGTGACCTTGGCAGTTTTAAGGAACAAAATTTTGTTGATATATCAAACATGTTAACAAACTATTTAGCATTGCTTTGCATAAGTTTGCTTTAAGAGCATTTCTTCACAGTGATATTTCAGAAAGGTTGGAAACTGGTCAGCATAAAATATTTCCCACCTTTTCTATTTTATTTTGTATGCAAAAATCATCACAATATATCTGCAACTATAAAATTACAAATGCTTTCTAGAAGTAACTGCATTTCTAGTCATGGTAGAAAAGGGTATTTGTAAGACATCTATTATGAGGTAAATCTAAATAAAACAATTTGAGTAACAAATGCTTTAATATCTACCAGATATATAAACCAATGTAACAAGGATAACTAATGGACAAACTCAAAAGACTGTGTTTTAGTATGTTTAATGGATGAGAAATTGGTAATGAAATAAACATTTTAAAAGATACTCTGGATATTTCACTTAACATCATGATTTTGGCACTTCATGGAACATTTATTTCTCAAAGACCAGAATTGGTATAAAAGTTCTGCAGTTTTCCCACATACCTTGTAGACACTGTACTTGAGCACTGGCAAACACTGAAATGTAGTGAAATAAACATTCCCCTGTATTTGCACATGCATGCAGTAGTCACACAGAGTTTGTGAATTCTCAGAGATGCTATCTTGGGGTATGGTGTTGTTTCAAGCACTCTCTTCAGCAGATCTTGTTTCAGATTTAAGTCTTACAAATTCTTTAGCCACATCATCACTGGTCCTCTGAGAGAGGATTCTAAGGATAGTCAGACCGGTTTCATCCATAGAGACATTTTTCAAAAGGGGATACCATGCCCCGTGGCTCCCCTTTTCGGCTATATTCTGGGCTGAATTACTGTCATTCCGATAATTCGATCTTCTCTGGCAAAGCAGTAATCTTTAACTGAAAGGTGGAGTTCATAGGCCCCTGGGCGGTTTTCTTTACTCAGAGTGCTGCGTGGATCAAAAACAGGGATTTTGAGCATTTTCAAATAGGGATCGATACGGTTCTAATAGACTGTGGAAAATTTTATACATTGTTTAGAATGTTGTATTGGCAAATAAAGTATCAATGCATTTTAACTCTGCAAATATTCTTTAAATTTTCTTTAGAATGTATTTATATTGCTATTACTCAGCCATCTAACTTAAAAACTCCTTTTCCTAGATAGAAATAGGAAATCAATTTAAAAATGCTTGACTGCCCCCTGATGTTAAGGATATTACTAGAAACTGTAATTAAAATATTATGTTGTCATTAATCATTGGGGGCAAGGTCTCCCCAGTGGTATAGGGCTAGGAGGGGTTACTAAGGGTCATGGAAGCTAAGCTGGGGGAGGGGTACCTTTTGGAAGAGTTTCTGTGCCATTGTTTCAACATCCATTATTACCAATTCCTTTCTCTACTTCAGACTTCTGGATAAGCTATTATATGTAGGAGCCTTTTCTCAGGGAAATAACACTGCTCAGACTATCAAGCACTATTCATAAGATGCTAAATTGGATACAAATCGCCAGAGTAAATCAGTTCCAGCAGTGCCTGGTGCTTCAATGCCAGTTCTTTCGTATGGCAACTGTTAGACCTGTCAAGATTGGGGCTGAGGCTAGCCTCTTCTAATAACGACCCTAGACAGCCTGTCGACGCAGAACTGAACCTAATGAAGAAGGCGGAGTAGTGAAATGCTGAGGATACTACCCCCTGTTCCTTATTTTAATTTCTCTCAGATAGTCCTGAGTTTCTAACGAATGCACTTCTATTCCTCAGTGGTACAAGCTTCCAGATTCCTTCCTTTTCTAAGTGACTTTTTTCTGATCAAATATTTTTCCAGGGGAGACTTTTGTTTCCAGGAGACAAACAACTAAACTGCACTATTTTAGAGACAGTCTGAAATGACACTCAGGAAAATGGAATCCTGGGGGGTGGGCAATAAAGAATAGAATGGCAAAATATGACAGGCTCTGGGGCTTCTTGTTAATTAAAATGAGTCAAAATGCTGCCTTTTCCCCAGAATCATGGTCTTGGTAGCTCATTGTATTATATCTGAATTTTGCATTATTCAGGTATTCCTAGAACTTTTTGGAAGACTTTTTAATTGGATCAAATTTTTTGGTGTAATTTGGAGGAGTAGATAGGTGGACTCTTGTGAGCTGATTTGTTAGCAAGCATTATTAGAAACGTTTTAATAGATGTAGTAGGATAGTTATGTTTTAATGAGTGGTAAGAATTAATTATTCAGAAAACAGAGCGCTGAAAGGTCTCTGGGAAACCAAGAATGTGAAATAACAAAGAATCAAAGCAGTAAGGGAAGCCTGGTAAGAGTGTGTGTGTGTGTGTGTGTGTGTGTGTGTGTGTGTATGAAAGGCCCTAGGGCTCTGTCTTATGTTCCCTCCCCCTTGGCTTCCTGTGTGTGTGTGTGTGTGTGTGTGTGTGTGTAAGGCCCTAGGGCTCTGTCTTATGTTCCCTCCCCCTTGGCTTCCTGTGTGTGTGTGTGTGTGTGTGTGTGTGTGTGTGTGTAAGGCCCTAGGGCTCTGTCTTATGTTCCCTCCCCCTTGGCTTCCTGTGTGTGTGTGTGTGTGTGTGTGTGTGTGTGTGTGTAAGGCCCTAGGGCTCTGTCTTATGTTCCCTCCCCCTTGGCTTCCTGTGTGTGTGTGTGTGTGTGTGTGTGTGTGTGTGTGTAAGGCCCTAGGGCTCTGTCTTATGTTCCCTCCCCCTTGGCTTCCTGTGTGTGTGTGTGTGTGTGTGTGTGTGTGTGTGTGTAAGGCCCTAGGGCTCTGTCTTATGTTCCCTCCCCCTTGGCTTCCTGTGTGTGTGTGTGTGTGTGTGTGTGTGTGTGTGTGTAAGGCCCTAGGGCTCTGTCTTATGTTCCCTCCCCCTTGGCTTCCTGTGTGTGTGTGTGTGTGTGTGTGTGTGTGTGTGTGTAAGGCCCTAGGGCTCTGTCTTATGTTCCCTCCCCCTTGGCTTCCTGTGTGTGTGTGTGTGTGTGTGTGTGTGTGTGTGTGTAAGGCCCTAGGGCTCTGTCTTATGTTCCCTCCCCCTTGGCTTCCTGTGTGTGTGTGTGTGTGTGTGTGTGTGTGTGTGTGTAAGGCCCTAGGGCTCTGTCTTATGTTCCCTCCCCCTTGGCTTCCTGTGTGTGTGTGTGTGTGTGTGTGTGTGTGTGTGTGTAAGGCCCTAGGGCTCTGTCTTATGTTCCCTCCCCCTTGGCTTCCTGTGTGTGTGTGTGTGTGTGTGTGTGTGTGTGTGTGTAAGGCCCTAGGGCTCTGTCTTATGTTCCCTCCCCCTTGTCTTTCTGTGTGTGTGTGTGTGTGTGTGTGTGTGTGTGTGTATGAAAGGCCCTAGGGCTCTGTCTTATGTTCCCTCCCCCTTGGCTTCCTGTGTGTGTGTGTGTGTGTGTGTGTGTGTGT
>SJXQ01004082.1:0-38379 GCA_006408695.1 Aepyceros melampus | reverse complement strand
CTAGGGCTCTGTCTTATGTTCCCTCCCCCTTGGCTTCCTGTGTGTGTGTGTGTGTGTGTGTGTGTGTGTGTAAGGCTCTAGGGCTCTGTCTTATGTTCCCTCCCCCTTGGCTTCCTGTGTGTGTGTGTGTGTGTGTGTGTGTGTGTGTAAGGCTCTAGGGCTCTGTCTTATGTTCCCTCCCCCTTGGCTTCCTGTCTGTCCCTAGGTCAGCTCGTCTAGATTTGTAGAGTTAATTACATCCATATACAGGTAATTCTCAGTTTATGTCTAACCATATATTTGATATGTCCTCTTGGATGGACAATACCCATCTCCAGATTAATAGATTTAAAAGAAAATCTTTGCTTTCCTCATGGCCTGTCCCTACTTTCCCATCTCAGCAAGTGAACATCTACCCAACTGCTTATGCCAAAAACTCGGAGTCATCCTTGACTTCATTCAGTGCCAGATAACTTCCATTGGCTCCACCTGCATTCTTCTCCTTGTACTTTGCAGGAGGATGCTGACCTGTAAGGACTGCACCCACGGAGTTTCTCTGTGCTCTGGCTTCCAGTGGGGTTTAGCCAAAAGAGAGCATCATTGGAAAGTCAGAGATAATGATGCAAGTGAGGGCAGACTTTATTTCTTTGGCTTCTTGCCTGTGAGGCTCCTCAAGTAAGCTGTTTGTCTCCACAGAAGGTCACTTTCCTAGGAAGTGAGTGACTACATATGAAGTTTTCACAGTCCCAATTTTAACAGCTCTTCTCCTTTAGGTGCAGTGATGTAATAACCTGGCTACAAATAGCCCCATTGTTTTCTCAGGTTCCTATTTAAAAGTCAGAGAGGCTTCCCTGAACACCTCATCTTAGCAGCCAACGGACCACCCTATCACGCTGTTTTGACACTATGCTTAGTATTCACTATCATATGATAGCTTTTTATTTGTTTATGATTTTGTTTATCAACTTTTCTTAATATCTAGAGTGTGACTTCCATGAGAGCAAAGCCCTCCTATTTCAGTTTTCCTCATTTGCCCTGGATCCGTGATGAAGAGGAATCCTTAAACCTACAGGTTTTACTCTCCTTAGCAAAGCCCAGTGCTATTCCTACTCTGTGAGTCCCTCGTAAGTATAGCTGTACAAGGCCTATTGCCTGGTTGGAAAATGGAGCTGGGTTAGAACTTACAACTGAATGTTTCATTATACTTAGGTGACCATGTGTTGCTTTTCGTTTTTGTGCCTTGTTTTCTCTTCTTGTCTCCGAGGTTGGGTCCCAGCATACAGACTTCCACGAAGGGGCGGAACATTGCCGTGGTCTGCCAGTTTAAGTCATCAATAGCAATCACTAAAAAACAGAAGGAAAACGAAAGGAATATGAAGTGTTAGCAAACCCATGGATGGAATCCTAGGCTTTCCCTTTGATCTTTAAAGTGGATATTTATTTTTAAAAATGATGTATGAAGCTGTAACTTGCATTTAATAACACCCTAACCCCACTGACTAGGACTAGGAAAAATAATTTTCTCTCTGGACTGCATGTTTGATAGGGCTTTCAGCTCTAAGCCATGTGGCGTTGGGATGGCAAAAAGCTGTAATTAAAATGACAATTGTTACTACTGAAAATTTATGATTCTTGTTTAGGTGAAAACATGATGCTTTTCATATTAAAATTATGACATGTTCATGAAATATTTAGAAAATATACAGAAAGTAGATTAAAAGAAAAATTTATAATTTTATCACTCAGAAGAAATGATTGTTAATATTTTGATGTGATGCTTTCAATCCTTATATATAGAATAGGATCATAATGTGTTGCAGTCTTAAAAATATTTTCATTTTTTAAGTCCATCATGGATAGCATTGTAATTCATTATATATTTTCCAACTGCAAATATTTAATTGTGTGTAGATTTCATTCAATATTCAACAAATCACTTGTTGCATATTATGGCAGTTTCCTAATTTCAGGCATCATAAATAATACTTAAGTGAACATTCTTATACATACATCTTTGCTCATTCTTTGATGATGGTGATAGTATCCTTAAGGAGGTGTCTTATAATTAAACCTGCTAATTCAGAGGTTCATAAAACTTCTAGCATTTGGTATACATCAGCAAAATATTTTTGAAAAATGTTTAACAACACTGGCATATATAGTCATGCCCACTTATCTGTATGCTTACTAATACCATATATAATCTATTATAACCATAGCAGTGTTAGTTTAGGTAGTGAAACTTTGAAATATACTAGAAGGCCATGCTTTTGACTAAAATAGATACTATTTAAAGTGGCTGTCCATGATAATATAAAAATAGAACATGGTTCTATTGAGAAAAGTATTAATCATTAAATTACATCTTCAAAATGACACCTGATTTCAGATTTCATTTTTATAATATAAAGCCAATTGATTCAACCACCCATTAAAAAAAAAATCAAACCAGTGGTTGGCAAGCACATAGAAAAAGTAGGTAGATTATGTGGATAGTAAGAATGTACTGAGTTAACATCTAAAATGTCATTGGTAAGTTGGGGGCAACCACAGCCTCAACCATAGAGGACACAGTCGTACAGTTCTGAAATGTAATCATCAATGTATTTTAACCATTTAGACTTTTCAAGTAATATAATTTTTTTGTTTTAAATCAAAAGTTTTGGATTCCGGAAGGTATTCTAAGCAGGCCCTAAAATAATTTAATATAGATTTTAAAAAACAGGGTTTCCAGAAAAAACATTTTGGATATAATTATTTTTTTGAGAGGTTAAAGTCTTATAGGCTGTTTGATCTACCTGAACCCAAAATATACCTTTTACAGTGACTTTATGCTCTCCGGTTCCTGGAGTGGCGGTGATGTCCACATGAACAGATATCTGACCCACTGAATCTTTGGAGGGGCGACCTGCAAATCAGCAAAAGTTTACTGGCCTGACCTTTCAGACCACTTAATAAGGGACATTGATATTCTGTGTATCGGGGACTTAAAGTGTGGTCGTGGAAACAAATGGTTCTTTTTGTTAACAGCACATAACAGATACTGATACATATTCACTAAATTAGATTTGCTATGCAGGTTTGAGTCTTGGGTATAATCATATTTACCCCATTTAGCTAAACTTTCACACAGTCCTCAGATACCATAAGGCATCTTGTTAGTATTACTATTGTTAAAAAGAAAAACAAACAAACAAACTTGAAGTTTCCTTACTCTAAGTTCAGTTCAGTTCATCGCTCAGTCGTGTCTGACTCTTTGCAACCCCATGAATCGCAGCACACCAGGCCTCCCTGTCCATCACCAACTCCCGGAGTTCACTCAGACTCACGTCCATTGAGTCCGTGATGCCATCCAGCCATCTCATCCTTGGTCGTCCCCTTCTCCTCCTGCCCCCAATCCCTCCCAGCATCAGAGTCTTTTCCAATGAGTCAGCTCTTCTCTAGGCACTTAATAAAGCTCTCCTTGTCACTTACGTATGAAGATGTATCACTGCCCTTCATTCCTTTCTGAAGGGCTCTTCCTGAGTGTGCCGTACCAGAGCATCAAGGATACAGAGATGGCTCCACAGAGCACCTGTCCTCACGAGGCCCACACTCAGACCAGGGGAGAGCAACACACACACACTGCTGCATATTGTGTGATATATTCTAAACAGGTACATTTATAATTTGATGATATAAAAAGGATTAATCAATTCCACCCTGATAAAGGTTAGTCAAGGGTCAAGAATGTTGTATTGAAAAGTGCCTGTGATTTGGGCACTTGGAATTCAAATCATAGTCATGCCACATCTGATTCTGTGATCAGAATTTGCAATGTTCTCAAGTCTTGGTTTTCTTATTTGTAAAACAGAGATAACTGCATCAACCTCATATACACACATACACACACTTATTAACATATCATCTATAAACATATACATTTTTTTCTCAAATAGAAACACATACTCTAATTATCTTTTACCTTACCTTTGTCTTTTTACCTAAAAATGTATTAAGATCATTCCATTCCCACATATACAAAGCTTTGTCCCACTCTTTAATATGGTCTGGAATATCACAGCATTAACTGCAAAGTCAAGGTTTCCTGAATACTTGCTTAAAAAACAAATAATCTGCTTACAAATAATGAAAACATTAAAATATTTAAAATAACATTTAGCCCTTATTCCATTATATGGACATACCATTATTTTTGGTGGTTTCTAGTCTCTTGCTCTTATGAACAAATAACCAATATGTTATTTATTAATAAAATTATTAATACTTAATAAAAATTAACAAGTAACAAATAATTATATCTCATGTTTACAAGTTTATCTATAGTATAATTTCTAGAAATGGTATTTATCAAAGGTAAGTGGAACCTCATTTTGCCCAATAGAGATTTTAACCATTTGCAATATATATGAGATTAATCTTATTTTCATGAAATAAATGGCCAATGACTAAGCTGAAAAGAAGAGATTCTAAGAGACTTCCAGTTTCTAACTTGAGAAAAAAATCACTGCATTTCAGCCAGAACCTCTTAACAGGATCTGCTGAGAAAACCTGGTTCACCACAAGCACCACCCTCACCCCGACCACTGAAAGACAGAAAGTGATCACTTGGGGCATTAGCCAAGGAGTGGCTCATTGCTCTGTGAGAGGTGTTTCCTTTTCCTGAAGTGAAGAAAATTCCAAGAGAAGTACTCCTAAAGTACTTGCTAAAAGTGCCATCTAGATGAGCATTTCATCTTTTAATTGGCTGCCTACTTAGCAGACAGTATGACCTGAGCATGGCCAAGTGTGTGCCAGGACCTCCCTCTCTGCTTAAGGTCATAGTTGCTGAGAAATACGGGAGATGGCTCCTGAATGGGCTTGAAGTGCCAGCGTTTGGAGACAAGAGAGGGAAAATGTGACCATAGGCTCTGGTTTTATCAGGGATTGTCACCAACACGGTGAAGAAGCAAGCATCTCAAAGGAATGTATGTGCCCATACACCCAGGTGGGGTGCAGTGGGAAAAAGTGGCCAGGTCTTGAGTCTTGGAAGAGGTCATCAATGCCCTGGGGGACTATTTGAAAATACATTTCAAACCAGCCAAATTCTACCAAGCTGGTACTTCCCCTAAGAGAAGGATCTGGAAAAGTTCTACTACTAACTGAGTAGACAGTGACCCTTAGATAGATAATGACTGCTAATAGTCACCATTGCAGCTTTCTTTTTTTTTATTTTTAATTGAAGGATAATTGCCTTACAATATTGTGTTGGCTTGAATAAAGATTTGTCTGTCTCTTTCTCTTTCTCTCTTCATCAATGTCATGGAAATTGCCTCTAGGAGAAAGAGGAACAGTGCACATCAGAGAAGCCACGGCTTCCTCCGCCTCCTTTCCTCCTTCTACTGCTAGAGTCACTACTTACCCATGTTTGTAGAGAGAGAAAGAGAGCTTTTAATCCAATAGCTAATTAAAATGTGGGCAGAACAAGGTCTTAAAAACCTGCATAACTGTCTAACAGTGCAAGTAACTAACATGGTGGTGCCCGGATGTAGCTATCAGTAAGGGAGGTGTCTATGCATTAGGAAGTAGGACACATAAGAGGGACTGATAATGCTTTTTGGGAAAATAAAATAGTTTGACACCTAAACTGGTGGCATCCTTGTGATATGAAGAATGGAGTATATCTATTTTTGCCATTATTTAAGTCTCCTTTTGTATATTCTAATTATGCTTTACATTTCTCTTCATGTGAATCTTGAATAGTTTAAAAGCTTATTCCTAGTTATTACATCTCATTCTATTTTAAATGAGATCCCTTTCCCATTATATTGGATCACAGGAAAGCTAGTGATTTTTGTATATTTTTTTATTCAGCCAACTGAATTTTTTATGAAATATTTTCATTACTTGTTTTGAGTTTTGTAAGTATACATATGAATTATTTTCAAAGAATTACACTTCTCCTTTCCAGTTTTTCTACCTCTTGATATTTGCCTTGGCTAGTTTTATTGGCTTATATTTGTAATCCTACATGCCGTGACAGTGTTGAAAGTGGATATGCTTGCTATCCTTCACTTGGCTCTCCAGATTCATTTTTCATCCTGCTCCACTCCATCCTCTGCCCCTAGATGGACAAGTCAGTAGTCCCTATGCTCTATAGATGATGAGAAGTCCTGGCAAGATATGGGAAAGAGGGAGTAGACTCAGGTCAGATACTTATTTCCTTAGTTTCCTTCCAATGGTGTCACCATTTTGCTGGAAGAATCCTGCAACCAAAAAGCCAACATCATGGTGAAGGGATCCCTTCACCATCCCTCAGCAATGACAGTCTCATTCCTGGTTCTAGGAGCTTTTCCTCCCTTGCTATCTGTTTCAGTGCAGTTAGCTTACTATTCTTTCTGGTCTCTTTTTATCCTGCCCATCTGTTGTCCATAGTTTCTCCACTGAATCTTTTTCAAATAGTCTTAATTTGGGTGTGCCATCTGATTCCTTCTGTGATCTTGGCTAATAAAGTTAACATCTTTGATTTGCTCATAACTTTAATGGAAGTGTCCCTAGTATTTTTGCAATATTCTTAGGTCTTGAACATTGAGACAATCTTTGTGGGGGATAAGATGTAAAATATGGACATTCACTGTTTAACGACTATTATCATGATGGATTTTTTCAGGGGAAAAATACTCCAAGAGGTTCTTGAAGGTTTAGTTGAAATTTTCTTTTTTATTTTTTTAGACAGAGAAGCAAAAAATAGCATGTGCCCATATGTGGATGTGTAAAACAGAATGGTCTGTCCTGGAAACTGTGAGGAGTTCAGGATGTATGGAGCATAGATGAAGTAACAATAGGGAATGTTAGAGAAAATGTTGGTACTTTGAATGTCATTTAAAAATTGTTAGACATTATCTTGGAGCTACTGAGAAGTCTTTTAAGATTTTGGCTATAGGTGGCATAGTCAAATTTAGGTTTTGAAAGAATTTGTCTCATCTGTGTAAAAGATCATTTTTTTATCACTGCAATCCCTTTTGGAAAACCTCCTACTTGCATCCTATTGTACCTTGAGTCAAATCCCAAAACCCAGCCCTTTGCTAGGAAGCTTCTAATGACCTGTCCTTTATCAGCACTTCTGGTCCATGCTGTCTTTGGCTTAATTTTTTCAAACATTTCTGTATGTTTTCATCAACTCAAAACAAATGTATAGCACATCTTTCCTCCATTATCCAATGAAGCTCTGTCCAAACACTTCTACACTAAAATGTTTTTTCTTTTTTTTTTTTTACTATTATAGAAATAATCTGTGGTTATATTTTTGATCTCAAACACTATTATACATAGACCGTGATGTTATGGTACCCCTTGAGTTATAAGATATGTATAACAAAGTATAAAATCCCTGGGCAATGAAACCAGACTTCCATGATCATGAATCTGTCTGTCACACATTAACAGTTTAAAACTGTGAATTTGCATGTCCTTATCTGTAAAGTGTTGATAATCCCATCTACCTGGCAACATTATAATGAGGCTAAAAAAGGATAATTTTGAAAAATATGTAAGATATTATGTGCCTTGCACATAAGAGCTGCTGGTAAATGGATCCAGGTTTATGATAATAATCATTCTTAAGAGTATTCCAAAGTTATTAAATACCTTGAAGATTCATAGAAAATTAGAAAAATCTATTGCACTATAGCTATCTAAATCAAATACTGCTGTAAGACAAAAGCAGAGTGACTAGAGTTTTCCCTGACAACTTTGGAATTCTCAGTTTCTTCAGTAAAATTTTCTGGGTTGAGGACACTAGAGATGGAAAGTTTTTAAGAGCCTTCATGTTGAATGTCTATTAGGGAATATTCTTTCCCACTATGATGTAAAACCTTTCGATAACCAAGAATTCTGTGAAATGAGTTTTCTTGATTGCTAAAGGTTATATTGTTTGTTTAACTATTGTTGAAATCACAGTCAATGAGAGACAGTGAAAATGCATTCAGGTTGTGTGTTTGTCTCTGTTGTTATACTAAAGATCAGAGCCTGCTCAGTATGTGGGTTTGTGATCAAGACTTTTATGGGTGGTCATGTCAGTATTACCATAAATAGTCATGTAGCAATGGCTGGTTTGTTTCTAGAGTAACATCTAGAAGTGGCGGTCAGGAAAGTTATTGATTCAACAAGTTTGTAAATGAGAAAAGCGTTCCATCAAAGCTCTCACCAGGAGGTGCCATTTCTTCATCTGGGTTCCTAATCAGAAACTTTACCAAGGTAATTCAAAGGCTTTGTGTTGTTATATATTCTGATTTTTATTAGAAAATATATAAAACTTGAATTCGGAAAATATGTACTCTTAGTTATGGAAGAGACATTTTATGCTTTTGAAAACAACTAACAGCTATAGAAATGTGCCTAAAACTTTTAAAAAGGTACTCTAAATGCACAGGTATGATTTTCCTTTTCCCAAATTGCTGCTCTCTCATCTTCTACTTGCACATCCTAACTCTGTGCCTGTGTGTGTTTTCTAAAAAATTTGAAGGATTCCACTGGTGGGAAAAAAAAATGTTGAAAATCAAACTTATGTACTCAGTAATCCCCAAACAATTTTGAGGAAACCCTTGGGTGTAAAGATTTAGTAGAAAACACACATTTCCTTTTTTTTAACAGAAAATGTGGAATTTACTGCTCAATCACGTCAAGCATAGTCTTGAGAGTTGCTTGTTTAATGTGGTGCACCCCTAAGAAGTTGAATTAAAAATGTGACAGTTTTCTGACAGTTCTCAGTAGAAACAACGAGTTTAAAAGGTTTTATTATTATTGTAAGTACTATTTAATAGGCTATTCATAATTGCTACCTGAGAACTCCAGGTTTGTGCTTCCGTGGCCTGGTGTTTATACCACTCCACAGCACCCATGTTATGCCTAGTATTGTAGATAATTAGGCAGGTTTTTTTCTTTCTAACTATATTGCATAACGGCAGGAAACCTCTATTAATAATCCATTCTACTTATCTCTAATTCATATAATAAATAACATACTTTTGACATTTATTAAATAGCCAATTTATATTTATTCACTGATCAAATATGGGAGCAATCCTCATTTTGCACAATTTTATATTCTATGATATGCCCAGATTTCAGTTCTTATAGTTTAGTTAAATAACACCCATTTCCCAATGACACATTCAAATTTCAGGTATCATGGCCTGTTAGACATGTGTCATTGCCTAAAGTACAAACTTTCTGCTAGTAGTTTAGTCCACACATCACCATATAAGTAACTGATAGGTGTTATCACTGGCCAATCACATCACTTCTTTTAAAGTCTGGGGGTTGATCACTGTGCCCCTGGTCAGTTCACACACAACAAAGTGCATAGTTGTGTTGCTGCCTTGTTTCTAGACCCATGTGACATTTTAAAAACCTTGATAATCAAAAGAGGGAACCGCCAGCCAAGAAAAAAGTGGAATGAAGGAACACAAAGTAATAACACTGGAGTGAAATTTGTATAGAATGTAAATGGATTAATAGAAAAAAATTACTGACCTTGGGAATATTGACATTACTGCCAATGGAGGGACCCTAGAGAGGCAGACAAGAAACTTAATGAAAGCGACCTTATTGACATAAATGAGAAAGATGATGAAGATGTCCTGGTTGGAGGTGACATTGAAGAAAAACTTCACATTAAAGGAACTCTGAGATATGTCAGTTACAGCATGGAAAGCAGGAAGGATAAACTGTCAGTGATTGATCCAAATTTTGGAATGATAATTTGCCAAGGCACAGAAAAGAGGATTGTTCCTTATATTTATATGATGAGAAGAAAAAAGTAAGCACTGTTCACAATATTCTTGATAAGATTTTAAAAAGAAATGAAAAGCTTTAATTCTCAGTGTTTCTAATGTTTCCAATTTACAGCATATTAAGTGAATGTTTTACTATTTTTTTCATTTCCTTATACATTTCATTTCCTTATTCCTATATTTATAGCTGACAGCAAAAGATTTTGTTTCTTTTGATGAAATATTTTAAAAAATCTTCATTGAATTATAATTTTCTCTATTATTAAGCAAGATTGCTTTGAACAGTTTCAGTTTACACAGTTATTCTTATGGCCCTGTGTTACTGTGCAAAGTAAAGATTGTACATGTCTGAGTTGATTCATTTAATATGCTTGCAGTTGCTAAAACTATGGAAGCTGCTTAACTCAGTCAGATGTGTTACAGCTGTGTTGTACTGTGCTGCTAAGTCACTTCAGTCGTGTTCGACTCTGTACGACCCCATAGACGGCAGCCCACCAGGCTCCCCCGTCCCCGGGATTCCCCAGGCAAGAACTCTGGAGTGGGTTGCCATGCATTCTCCAATGCATGAAAGTGAAAAGTGAAAGGGAAGTCGCTCAGTCGAGTCTGACCCTCAGAACCCCCATGGACTTCAGCCTTCCAGGCTCCTCTGTCCATGGGATTTTCCAGGCAAGAGTACTGGAGTGAGTTGCCATTGCCTTCTCCAGTTGTACTGTGCAGTGGATATTTTTTCCTATTTGGTGGGGTTGGTTTGCTATAGCCTTGATCTGATCCATCTGACATCTGTGCATGGCAAGATCTGTTGGTTGCCCATACCAGAATAAAAAATGGAATTGAACAAAGCATCTTTAAACTGAAGAAAGCATGTATCAATGAAGCAGTTATTTTCCAAAAAGAGAAAAAAAGGCAACATAAGAGATTTCCAGTTTCGATGGGATGAAATATGAAAATAATGTAATATGGAGCTTTTTATTCAGCTATTTAACAATTTTATGAGCAGTTAATGAAAATTTAATCAGAGGTTATGCCTGTTACATAATCTTGTCTATTCTGAACCCATAGAAATTAGACTATTGTGCCTCAAATCAATCAACGGGCTCCTAGAATGTGTCCTTTGTCACCAACATTATTGGATCATGAATACCAACCTCTATCTGGGAATGAGTCATGCTCTATGAGTAAACATTGGTAAAGGGAAGGAGAATGAAAGAACTAATTGTTTTATTTGAAGTTCTCTTTAGAAGAGCAGCTTTTGATAAAAAAACTTTTTGATAAGAGATCCTGATTACCATAAGATTATGATATAGTATTATATACTCTCCCTAATAGGATGAAAATCTCACTTAATGTAAGTTTAGTACATTCTGTGGAGGAGTGAATAATTTTAAAAGCAATTAGTAGTGATTATGCATGTAATGTTTTAAATTGATAATTACCTCCAAGTCTCAATTAGTATCCTGTAGGATATTAGATTGGAGAAGGCAATGGCACCCCACTCCAGTACTCTTGCCTGGAAAATCCCATGGACGGAGGATGCCTGGTAGGCTGTAGTCCATGTGGTCGCAAGAGTCAGACATGACTGAGCCACTTCCCTTTCACTTTTCACTTTCATGCATTGGAGAAGGAAATGGCAACCCACTCAGCATTCTTGCCTGGAGAATCCCAGGGACGGAGGAGCCTGGTAGGCTCCTGTCTCTGGGGTTGCACAGAGTCGGACATGACTGGAGCGACTTAGCAGCAGCAGCAGCAGCAGCGGGATATTAGATGAAAAATATCACAGCTGCTCCAGTCATTTGTACACGTTTACCAAACTGCTTAAGCCCCTGACAAGGGGTTTGAATCTGTCCTCATGGTACTCTGCTGGGAGCCTCATAAAAGGTGCAGAGAATTAAGGAGGAATGACCACTCTGGCAGTGTAGAATCAGTTTAGAGTCAGCTGACCTGCTCCTCCCACCTTCAAGTCTAGGACTCCAGGTGGGAGTAACTCACCTCTGTTCAGGCTTATAGGTTGTTAGACATAATCGGAGGTGGTGGAAGTAGAAGAAACCAGGAAATGGCTTGACTTAAACCTTGTTCCTCCTCGTATCCCTTCTTGTGCTTTCCTTCTCTGTTCTTTGCTCATTATCTCCATGTCATTTAATATTTATATTTGAAGTAATTTATAGTAATGATAACAATAATGGGTGCAATTTTTAACTACTTGTGTGTGCCAGGCATCGTGCTGAATACTCTAAGGATAAGCTCTTGCTCTGATATCAGATAAAGGTAGCGTGTGCATTTTACACAATGGGTGAAATTGGGCACAGATGTTAGTTGCCTGTCAAAGTCAGTAAATGGAAAACAGATTTGACCTCAAATCTCTGACATTCTGTGATTTTCATGAAATAGCTTCTCTTCTACTCGTTCCCCTTTCCCCTTTCCTTTTTCACATCAAAGAGGAGAAAGTAAATTGTCTTGTTGTTAATGGCATTTAAAGTCTTGCTGAACTAAAAGGCAGAAAGGCAGAAATTGAAGACAAGGAACATACAGAATATGTTCTGTAAATGTTCCTTTCAGGAACATACAGAAAATATCTATATATCTTAAGATTATGCTTTTTGTGTGATAATACTTGGCTTTCATTTGCAACTGTTTATATTAAGTCCCAGAGTAATCATTCAAAGTATGTTTACTCGTGGCTGATTCATGTCGATGTGTAGCAATACGAATACAGTATTATAATGCAAAACAAACTAAAAAAATAAAAATTAATTAAAAAAACAAACAAATGTATGTTTAAATTAATATTGCCTTCAAAGACTCTTATGGTTTCATAGTTTTCTGTGTTTTATCCTTAAACTTACTGTTGATTGAAACATTTCTATAGCGTTACTTTATATCAGTGAGTTTCCATGGCTATAGCATCCTTCAGTTCAGTTCACTTGCTCAGTCGTGTCCGACTCTTTGTGACCCCATGAATCGCAGCATGCCAGGCCTCCCTGTCCATCACCAACACCAAGAGTTCACTCAAACTCACATCCATTGAGTCGGTGATGCCATCCAGCCATCTTATCCTCTGTTGTCCCCTTCTCCTCCTGTTCCCAATCCCTCCCAGCATCAGAGTCTTTTCAAATGAGTCAACTCTTTGCATGAGGTGGCCAAAGTACTGGGGGTTTCAGCTTTAGCATCATTCCTTCCAAAGAAATCCCAGGGTTGATCTCCTTCAGAATGGACTGGTTGGATCTCCTTGCAGTCCAAGGGACTCACAAGAGTCTTCTCCAACACTACAGTTCAAAAGCATCGATTCTTCGGTGCTCAGCTTTCTTCACAGTCCAACTCTCACATCCATACATGACCAATGGAAAAACCATAGCCTTGATTAAACAGACCTTTGTTGGCAAAGTAATGTCTCTGCTTTTCAATATGTTCCCTAGGTTTGTCATAACTTTTCTTCCAAGGAAGATTCTTCGGTGCTCAGCTTTCTTCACAGTCCAACTCTCACATCCATACATGACCAATGGAAAAACCATAGCCTTGATTAAACAGACCTTTGTTGGCAAAGTAATGTCTCTGCTTTTCAATATGTTCCCTAGGTTTGTCATAACTTTTCTTCCAAGGAGTAAGTATCTTTTAATTTCATAGCTATAGTCACCATCTGCAGTGATTTTGGAGCCCAAAAAGATAAAGTCTGACACTGTTTCCCCATCTATTTGCCATGAAGTGATGGGACCAGATACCATGATCTTCGTTTTCTGAATGTTGAGCTTTAAGCCAACTTTTTCACTCTCCTCTTTCACTTTCATCAAGAAGCTTTTTAGTTCCTCTTCACTTTCTGCCATAAGGGTGGTGTCATCTGCATATCTGAGCTTATTGATATTTCTCCCAGCAATCTTGATTCCGGCTTGCGCTTCTTCCAGTCCAGCGTTTCTCATGATGTACTCTGCATAGAAGTTAAATAAGCAGGGTGACAATACACAGCCTTGACGTACTCCTTTTCCTATTTGGAACCAGTCTGTTGGTCATGTCCAGTTCTAACTGTTGCTTCCTGACCTGTATCCTTAAAGTGTTGCTAAAAAATTAATCAGTGATTACTAAAATTTGAAATGTGTCAAATCCTAGAAGTAGTTCCTGAAATTTTAGTTATCCTAAACTGAAATATTTTAGTATTGAAAAATATATAGTTTTAATGTTAGAAACAGTGTTGGTCTTGAAACTATTTGAGCCAATATCATTGTTTCAGAGGTGAGGGAGTTGAGGCTAAGTGTCTCATACAAATTTCCATAGCTGGGCAGCATCAGTGGTAGGTCTCGTTATTTTTACTGAAGTTCTCTTTCCACTGACAAACTAGTTTGTCTCTAAAAAGGTCTTTTGGAATTCACACAGTGGGACAGACTGTCAATGAATAGTAAAATTTGGCAAGTAGGTAGGATGTGTATATGACAATCAGTGCTTTTTTTTCCTAAGTGGAAACTCCGAAGTGGCAAAATCAGAAAACCAAACTTTCAGTTCTGACTAGTGACTAAGAATTATTTCTAATCATTATCTGTGTCACTTGATCTGTTAGCATCTCTCTTTTAAGATCTATTCATTAGCACCATGACTGCTAGCAAACACTACTACCTGGGGGAGAATTGGATGAGAAAGCTTACTCCCATACAATAGTAGGCAGTATGTATTCACATCATGGAAATCACTGTTGGTAAAAGAGTCGAAAATAAGATCCATTTTGAGGGGTGAGAGCTTTAGGCATATCTTTTCTTCTTAATAGTCACTGACATCAGTAAACATAATAGAAACAGCTAGGTTAGATAAGGCTAGGGGCTGTGCACTGCACCCCCACCCCTCAGCTTCAAATGCTTGGATCTATCTGTAATCAAAGATTTTTGAAAAGTGGCTAAGGGTAATCCAGTTTACCTGAAATGTATGACCTGAATGGGCCTTCTTATTTGAAAATAAGCCGAAGAATTGATGCTTTTGAACTGTGGTGTTGGAGAAGACTCTTGAGAGTTTCTTGGATTGCAAAGAGATCAAACCAGTCAATCCTAAAGGAAATCAGTGCTGAATATTCATTGAAGGACTGATGTTGAAGCTGAAACTCCAATACTTTGGCCACCTGATATGAAGAGCTGACTCACTGGAAAAGACCCTGATGCTGGGAAAGATTGAAGGCAGGAGGAGAAGGGGACGACAGAGGATGAAATGGCTGGATGGTATCACCGACTCAATGGACATGAGTTTGAGCAAGATTCTGGAGTTGGTGATGGACAGGGAAGCCTGGCGTGCAGCAGTCCATGGGGTTGCAAAGAGCTGGATACGACTGAGTGACTGAATTGAACTGAACTAGAACGTATAAAAGTTTTCCCTGGTGGCCCAGATGGAAAGAATCTGTCTGTAATGCAGGGGACCCAGGCTTGATCCCTGGGTTGGAAAGATCCCCTGGAAGAGGGTATGGCACCCACTCCAGTATTCTTGCCTAGAGAATTCCATGGACTTAGGAGCCTGGTGGGTACAGTCCATGGGGTTGCAAAGTCAGACACAATTGAGCAACTAAGCACATTAAGGGACTTCAGGAAAATAATTTCCACAACACGAGGTAACAATATCTCAAGGATTCACGTGAAAGCATATTGCTGGAAATGATGCTCCTGAAGAAACAATGGATAATCAAATATATAAGAAAAGCAAATTTATTGAGTTTAAAAACAGCTCTGAACTTTTAAAGAATTCAATTTGTTTTAGGAAAATTGAAAAGCAGAAACTATACACATATATATCCAGGTAAAAAGAGAAGAAATTGAGAAGGAGATTAGGAGAAAAGAGGAGGAGCAGGAGGAGAAAAGAAGGAATTGGAGGAAGAATAAATGTATCCAAGAAGAAAAATGCAAAGAATATCAGCTGGCCTATATTTTTCCTCACAAAATAAACATCAGAAGGACATGAGCAATGGCAATAAAGTTATGAGAGTGTCTATGCTCACAGAATTTTAAATCTAGGAGAGTTGTTTCTCATGTAAGAATGAAACAAAAAGTAATTTTCAAAACTTCAAGAGCTAAGAAAATTTATTTTACACACACACACACACACACACACACACACACAGTTTCCTCACAGAATATGACTTGGAGACATATTTTAGCCAAAAGAACCTCAGACTGGGGAAGCTGTGTTGTAGAAAGCATGTCACTGAGCAATAGCACCATTTAAACTATCAGGTGGCTATCAGATAGATATACCTCCTTTATTAGATTTGAATTTATTAGAATAAACATAGTCTTAATTTTATATTCCCAGTGTCTAGCTCTGTATGTGTATAGTGAAGGAGCTTCATGAGAGACTGAACAGAAATTTGGATAATGTGTGTATTGAACAGGAAGCTAAGTGTTAGGAAGGGATGAACTGTTTAATGGGAAAGTAACTTTGTTTTCTAGGTTTTAGTGTTGTGTAAGTGAATCAATGGCAAAGTAATAAAATTATAGGCATACTTAATGTATTGGGTTGCCAAAAAATGTTTGTTCAGGTTTTCCATACATCTTACGAAAAAATCTGAGCAAACTTTATAGTCAACCCAATAGATTTTCTTTATCCAATAAACGGGTATTGATCTATGTCTGGCTTCCGTTACACAGAAGTATTCTCTCTTGTAATACAGTAGCTACAGAGGCAAGTTACTCTGTTTGCAGGAAAAATGTGCAAATAGCTGAAAACAATTTATGTGAATAGATGACTGCTGCTGCTGCTGCTGCTGCTTTAGTCGCTTCAGTTGTGCCCAACTCTGTGCGACCCTATGGACTGTAGCCTGCCTGGCTCCTCTGTCCATGGAATTCTCCAGGCAGGAGTACTGGAGTGGGCTGCCATGCTCTCCTTCAGGCATTGAACCCAGGTCTCCTGCATTGCAGGCAGATTCTTTACCACTGAATCACCAGGGAAGCCTGAATAGATGACTGCTGCTGCTGCTGCTGCTAAGTCATTTCAGTCGTGTCCGACTCTGCACGACCCCATAGACAGAAGCCCACCAGGCTCCCCCGTCCCCAGGATTCTCCAGGCAAGAACACTGGAGTGGGTTGCGATTTCCTTCTCTGCTGCATGAAAGTGAAAAGTGAAAGTGAAGTCGCTCAGTCGTGTCCGATTCTTCGCGACCCTATGGACTGCAGCCTACCAGGCCCCTCCATCCATGGGATTTTCCAGGCAAGAGTACTGGAGTGGGGTGCCATAGATGACTATGGAGTTTAAATTTGCTTTGTAGCAGCTCATGGCTGCAGTTTATGGGGTCGCGAAGAGTCGGACACAACTGAGTGACTTCCCTTTCACTTTTCACTTTCCTGCACTGGAGAAGGAAATGGCAACCCACTCCAGTGTTCTTGCCTAGAGCATCCCAGGGATGGGGGAGCCTGGTAGGCTGCCGTCTATGGGGTTGCACGGAGTCGGACACGACTAGAGTGACTTAGCAGCAGCAGCAGCAGCAGCTCATGGCAATCCCTTAATTATAGAGGTTCTAGGAGTTTGGGGTTGTGGGTATTAAGTTCAGTTCAGTCGCTCAGTCATGTCCGACCTTTGCAATCCCATGGACTACAGCATGCCAGCCTTCCCTGTCCATCACCAACTCCTGGAGCTTACTCAAACTTATGTTCATCGAGTTGGTGATACCATCCAACCATCTTATTGTCTGTCATCCCCTTCTCCTCACAAATATTACCTTGAGTAAAATTTCAAATACTTTTAGAGATTTTATACATATTTTGCAAAATGTACTTGTAAGTATTCTACTGTTCTATTCCTATTTTAAATGGTTTTCTATTTTATTTCATATTCTAGTTAGATATTAATTGTGTAAGTTATGCAGTTGACTTTGTCTACTGATTTTATGGTGAACAATCTAATGGAAAATTCATATTAGTTCCAGTAGTTTCTCTATAGATTTCCCTATGCTTTGTATGGAAGTAATTGTGTTGTCTACATATAAGGACTTTGGTGTTTCTTTTAATGTTCTATTGGTTTTGAATAGAGGACAAGATAATAATCTCCATAGTTAGTTTTATATGTAACACTGAGACAAAACATGGGTAGTATAAAAACAAAACCTAACTAAACCAATTTATACATATAATTACAAAAATTCTCAATGAAATATTGATAAAAATACAACTCTATCACAGAGAAGGGTTTATCTTAACAAGAAATGGTGTTTTAAGTATTCTAATAAATATCACTAATATCTAATAAATATCTAATATCTCATAAATTCTGAAAAAGCATTTGATAAATTTCAATGCCCATTCATGTTAAAATCTCTTATTCAGATTTGAAGGATGGTTCCTAGCTGTGATAAAGAACATTTCTTTTAAAACAGCAACTGAATCATTAGAAATTCCCTTTCAAAACTGAAAACAGAATACGACTATATAAAATAAGAATAAACACAAGGTCTGAAAGTTTATATAGACGCAATGATTAAAAACAGAAAATACAGTATAGTTTCTGGAAATGATGACATTAATTTTTTTCTGTAATAACTAAATTAACACTTGACAAATTGAAAAGAATGTTCCTTGAGAGATTAAAACATAATAGACAAGTTACATGATTTTGGATGGCAATAAATCATTCTCAAAGCAGCCAGAAAACACAAGAAAAAGGTATATACTGAAATAAAGTTAATTAAAATGTGATAAAACAATGAAATGTGCTTTAGGCACAAAACAATGAATAAAGTTTAAGGTTAAGATAAAATGCCTTAAGGATATCACTTATTTGGATATTTAGTTATAGATTTACTGCAATTTTCATCAGAATCCCAAATACTTAATTTTTTTTATACAACCAAAAGCTAATTTGAGAAGTAATGACAATAGAAACTAAGGACTTACTAAAAACAGAACTTATTAAAAGTTACTAAGAACTTTTAAAAACACTGAATAACTAAGGACTTATTTAAAAAGAGAGAAATGAAAATGTATTATTCTCATAAATATTAAAATACTTTATTAAGCAACAATAAATAAATTAGTCTAATCCTGGGCTATAAATGGTCAGACAGAATAGGAGAAAAGGTCCAGAAACAGAATTCCAATAAATTTAAGATACAATGGCAAAAGAATTATCAATGGGACAGGGCAGAATTATTTAATAATTGGTGGGAGAATCAGTTACTATTTGGAGAAAAGCTTTACAGCATTATGTATCATATCCTGAAAACAAATTTTGATAAATTAAGAAGTTTAAATTGAAAAATGCAACTGAAAAAGAAAATATAGATGAGTTTTATTTGATATTTACATGTGGAAGTCTCCACAGGCTTAAAATTAAGGATATAAATCACAAAGGCAAACATCTGAAAATACTTGTAGGTTAAAAGACATCCTATGCATGTAATCAGTAGAGTGTAAAATATTTGCAACAAATGATATAGAGGGTTACTATCTTTAATGTAAAAATAAATTGATAAACTCAAAAGTGCCATTAAAAATCAATAAAGATTATAGACAATTCACAAAAAGAAATTCAGCTAGTTGATAAATATTGAAAATATTTATTTTTGTAATCAAATTAATTATATTACCTAAGACATTAACAAACATTTTAAACAAAAAAAACCACTTGTACTAGAGATTTTGTGGAAAAGTCTAATATTCTAATCAACTTTTCATTTGAACAAATTTATAGTTGGAAAGCTACTTGGGTATTACATGCCTTCTAGATATTCAGAACTTTGGATTTAACAATTCTGTCTCTGGAATTCTATTCAAAACATAATTCTAAATACAAAAGAAGTTTACCTGGAAATTTTTTAGTAAATTTTTAGTATTTTAAATTTACTTAAAATATTGGCTTAAAATGAGAAATAAACTTAAGAATTTTGTAATTTTGAAATATATAAATTATGAATTATATGATTGGATATAAGCATGACATACTGACAAGAAGTTATATAAAATACTTATGTAGGAATGAGATATGAAAGGGATACATATTTCATATAAAGCTTCTGAAGTATTTAAAATAAAGATACAATGAAGTTGCAGGAAAATATATCAAAAGTTTAGTAAATTATAAATTTTTTCCTTTTTCATATTCTATATTTACAATGTTTTAAAACTTATGTCAATAAATTTTTATTTCATATTGGTTAAAACACAAAATTTATCAATAAATAGGAATTTTTCACTTCTGATTATAGAGGTTGAAACAGAATATCCATATATTTCTGCAGACGAGTTTGATAATGAGATTAAAAATAACGTAATCTTTCAGGATCCTACAAGTTCCCCCAGAGATTAACTCAGAAATACTTAAAAAAAAAACTCAACCAGCCTCTGCACTGACTTCTGACTTCTTGAGATGCTATCTTATTCCTCGTATTTAATCATGAAATTTCTTGAATGTACTATTCATATTTCATCACTTATTGCCAATCAAGTTTTAAATCATCTCTTGTCATCTTATAGGAAACTTTACTGGAAATTTTGAGAGTCCCCAATGATCTCTCTTTAATAATGGCCAGTTCTGTGCCATTTTTCCACGTCTTTAGCTTTGAAATGGTTGATTACCTCCTTGTAGTCTCATCCCCCTTGGCTTCCTTCATTGTCTACTTTCTGGATTCACTGTTTCCTTCTCTGGTCAGTCCTTTTCTGCCATCTTTGTAGCCACCTTCTTCTTTCAGTTTTTTGTTATGTGCCATTCCCTAGTATCAACCCGTGGCTCTCTGCTCTCTTTTCTCATTACCCTTTCTATAGTTTTACAGCTTCAGCTTTCATCTTTATTAAACTTTAAAAATTTATTTCTAGTTCTTATCCTCATCTTCCAAATGAACTCCATTTCTAATTGTCTAACAGAAATCCTTGCTAGATGTTTTCCCTCTAGTTTAATCTCATCAACTCTAAAAACTAACATATGGTGTTCTCAACCTACTCCAGTTCTCAGCATCCCCATTTCCAGCCAGATGACACTATTCTTTCTGCTATCCAAGTTCAAATCATTGAAAACCTCATGGAACTTACCCTTTCTGCTTTATTTGCTGATCCTAACCCATAAGTTCATCTTGTTCATCATTCATAACAGAGTTTATTTCATTCAATCTGTACTTCAGTATTCCGGTCCCTTAATCTGGAACCTCTTCACCAAATCTAGATATATCTGTCACCTTCCAAAAAACATTGTGCTTTCATACATTTCTATTATATTTTATATCATTTAGCAGGACTAAATTTTCTAGCATACAGACTTCAAATTACTACTCTTCTTCTCCTAGAACCAGGTTCCTGTTGTTTTGAAGGGAAATTCCAAATTCCCTAAGTAACTCTTGGCTTTAGAAATACTGCCTCCATCAATTATGATCAAATTAACCCCACACTAACTCAACAATATCTCTTTCTGCAAGGCTTCCATATACTTAAGTACTACCCTCCATCCAAGCTCTGCCATCTCTCCATGGCTTTCCCAGTCATTCCAGCCTATGCTGTGGACTCTCACTTGCAGCCACTTCTCTGTTCTTATCCATTCCACCCTTTTTGTCACTTAATATTCTGCCTCATTTTGTAACCTTGTGTTTATTCTACTGACTGAACTTTATTGCATCATGAAATTACACCAATATTTAGATAGTTTCAATGTTAAGAAATGTGCTATTATCTAAAAATTTTATAATATCCACACTTGGCAAAGCTGGCAGGGTAACTAATATAAAAATTAATTGGAAAGCAAGTTTTGGAGATGATGTGCACGTAAAGAATCCAGGCCACATTCCTTGGATTTGAATTCAGGATCTAACACATATTAGCTGGGGACCTTGGTTAAGCTAATGAACCTCTTTGTGCTTCAGTTCCCTCATCTGTAAAATAAGAGTAACAGTAGTACCTGCCTCACTCAATTGTTGTAAAGACTAAATGTTATTACCCGTAAAGAACGTACAGAAGCACTTGGCATATAGAAAGTCCTCTGTATTATCAGTGGTTGTTTATTAGAATCTTAAATCACTTCTTTTGACCTAGAAATTTCTTTCCTAAGAACCTGTCACATAGAAATATTTGCATAAATACACATGACTAAAGTGTACATGACTAAAAATTTCATGGAAACATTTTTATAATGGCTAAAAAAATTAGAAGCAACCTATATGTTTATAAATAATAAAAGAGTACACCATCATATATCTTGTGGGATATTATTAATCCATTCTAAAGGAGGGAAATCTGTATATGAGACATGAAAAGACGTGTATGAAAAATCAAATAGCACAACAGTATGCACATCACCCAGTTTCGAGGGGGAGAAAGAAGAAGGTAAGTTTCACATGTGCATGATTAAAAGGTCTGGGAGGATAGACATAAAAGTGCACACAGGAGGGGTGGGCCGGCTGAGTGCATATATTAGTGTTTCCATCATACTGATTTGTTCTCAATGAGAATCTATCACTTGCTAAAGTGTTTAAATATATAAAAAATAATCAGAATAGTAGAACAGGAAAGTATAGATGGTGAGTTCAAGTCACCGATTTAAAACCCTGTGCTCTCCCTACGTACTTCACTGATGTGGCTGCCATTTTGACCAGGATGTTATCCACCCCACCAAGCACATATCATGAACAAATGGCTGAAGACAGCATGTGAGCAGGTAATGAAAGTGTTGAGAGGGAGACTGGTAACGTGCAATTGATGGGTAGATGGGTGGTGTCCACAGTGATCTGCTGATAGGTACCTAGATGACAGCAGAAGACAGAACTGACTTTTTTCAGGGTAATCAGTAAAGAATGCTCACCCAGCAGAATATTCTCAAGAAGCAGCAGTAAAAGGCATTACAAAAAAATCAGTTTTGTTATGGACAAGAATGAAAACAGATCCAAGAGATAACCACAGTAGCAGCTCCTAGGTTCAGAGTATTTAGCCGAGAGATCATCTAATATAATAGACTTCATTGCAGGTCCAAAGGTTAAAGAACTGGAGGCCAGTGTTCTAACAGGGAAACAAAACTCCCCATTACTTTGAGGAGGCTACTCTGCAGGAGGTGGGTGTACACAAATCAACTCCTCTGCAGAAAAGGCGCCAGCGCTTAGTAATATATTGCTCTGACCTTTTCTTCAAGAACTGGTCTAATCTAACGCAATGCAGTGAGACAGTATAACAAGATGGACAGAATTGTAATGGGCAGAAGGAATAACATTTCGGAAAAGAAGTAGAGAATAGATATGGTTCTACTTCCTAGCAAGTACAGTAAACCTAGTTAGAATTCTTAAATTCAGGAAACCCTCTGCGTTTTATTTTTTCCTTTTCTTTATTTACTTTAGTCTGTTTTGCTTACTGATCATTTTACAGTTCTGAATAAGACTTTGAAATCTGGATATATAAGTACTGAGTTACTGTATAGAATTTAAAAACAAATGAATTAAACATGGTTTCCTTATTTGGTCAGTAATTTATCAAACCTGCCACTTCGCTAGGTGTTGGTGGGAGCAAAACCCAAGAAATGGGTGCACTGCATTTTATAGTTATAGAGAAGTGGAAAAAAATAGTTACTTAAAAACTCTACTTGAAGATTCCTGTAATTTTTATTCTGAATTTGTAATTAGAAAGATTTGGATTTAACTTTGGGCTCCACTGTTTATTAGCTTTAGCATTGGGTAATCACTTTCGCATCTCTGAGATGCAGTTTCTTTATCTGTGGAGCTAAAATAGTCACATCTCATTCTCCAATGAAATGGACAAAATGAGGTAACATTGGCCAAACTTACTGTCTAAAACATGTTAGGTGCTTATGAATGTTAATTCCTTCCTTTACATTTTTTCTATTTTAATTTGAGTAAGATCTACTTTATTTTTTTAAATCCATTTTATATTTATAGCAAATATCAATATATCTTGTTTTAAAGGAAATTATCTTGACTATATTAATTTGATTTTAGTTTTGACTGACCTAAGCCTTAGAATTAATTAAGAATAATTTACATATCTACTCTGTTAATGCTTATTTTCTTGGTAAACCTTGAACTTACTAATTTGACAACTGAAGAGAGATTGGCATTTTTCCCCCTAGAGAATAAATGCTTTTGAGGAGATTTTATGTTTTGAAGTAAACACACATAAAAATACAAAATCAACTATTTTTGAAACCATCAGGAAAAGAGCAAAGGGGCTCAGAAGAAATTCCATGACTGTATTCTTTATAACTGCCACCACTCTAACAACTTCATAAGTTCCATCAATGCTGAGAAACTCCGTGGTAGGGTAGAGCATGGCAAAATTTACTTTTCTTTTTAAAGGAAACATTGGATCCTACTCTGAAAAGGGGGCAAACACGCATGGAGAAACACAGAGAAGAGACAGAGTTCTGAAGGAATTTAAATACTAGCTTCCAGTAATTTCCTTGGTCTGATATCTCCCTGCACCGTGTGACTCAGTTCTCACCAAAGAGTTGCCAGCATTTTTATAATTCATTTCCCTCTTTGTTTAAGTTATTTAAAATTAGTCCTCTGTCAGTGCCTAATTGAATCTGTGCAAAATTTGCCACAGAACTGAATACCACTGCCCTACAAAAAGTCAAGTTCCATGTATTATATTTTCAAGTAAAAAAAAAAAAAAGTAAATGCAGGATTTGAAGGTGAGGTCAAATGCCATTTCCTACAGAAAGCCCTCCACCAGCAAATAATCTCTCCTTTGATATAACTGTTTATAATCTACTGAAAGCTTTTAGTATTTTCTATTCTGATTACAGTTATTGTACACAAAATGCATGTACTTCCAATTAAGTGAACTATAAACTTCTTTGGGATGGGGATTTTGATAGATTACTGTGTGTGACCACCATGCCTACCTCAGCACTGCAGACTACATGGGGCTTCAGTAATGGAGCACATGGAGAGCATGGGAATAGACTCTGGAGTATCTTATATAAGCTAGAGTGGAAAATAATTTGAAATATACACACACATATATAAACATGGAACAGGGATTGAACCCAAATCTCTTATGTATCCTGTTTTGGCAGGTGGATTCTTTACCACTAGTAGCCCATGTATATAAAACTGAATCACTTTTCTATATGTTTTGCACTAACACAATATTATAAATCAACTTACTTTAATTTAAAAAAAAGATATAGAACTAGAGTTTATTCTGGGGAATCAGGAAGTCAGAAGAAGGGGAAGCCCTTAGGATAAAGATAAAAGTGATCCCCCAAAACTTCTACCACCCCAGTCAAGTGTAAAGTGTCTACAAGCAAATATGCAACTAAATTCAGAGTTGTAGCTGCTATTTTTTTTTCTGGTACAAAAGTACATGCAATTGAAAACTCTTAGTTGTTTTTCTTAACTGAAAAATAATTGAAAGTAACCAAGTGTTAGATGCATGGTTAACTACAGTTTAGCCTCTGCTAGGAAATGATGCATTCTTTAAAACTGATCCTTTCAAAGATTTTAAAATGACAACTGAAGTTTTGTATAATGTTACTGGAAAAAGCAGGCCACCAGATGATATACAGTGTGGTATTTACAATGTCAGGGCATGAATAACAATGGGGCCAGCTAGTCCAGTGTATGATTAAGAAAAGACCAACTCCATGAAGAGATGTGCAGAGGTCTCAGATCAATGAGCTGAGGTTTGTTAAAGCATCAGAAGCAAATCAAAGAGCTGGAAACCTGGGAATCAAGCATCTGTGTGCTGAGGGATCAAAGGACCTGTGAATACGTGGGAAAGAACGCTTGGACTTTGGTAATAAAGACAGTCAGAACACTGTATTTAGAAGTCAGATAGAAAATAAAACCATGCTCAGGAGTGAGCTTTCAACAGTCTACTTAAACAGAGAATTTCTTTGTGTCATTACCATTTATGTGTGAAGGAGTTTGGGGGTGAGAATGGTTATAGATCTGGACTGAAATATTAGCAAAAGAAATGACTTTGTGTGTATGGCTGAGAATGAGGTCAGAGCTACAAATAGGGTTCTGGCAGCAATTTAATTGTGGAATGACCAAAAAACAAACAAACAAAAAATAGATAAAAATCTCTCAATATACAGAATAAGAACGTTTTCCCAAAGTTGCTAGTAAAGTGATTTTATGAATATTAAGTAGTATTCTAATTAAAACACAAGGATCTATTGTTTCAAAGATACATTCCATATGATACAAAATCATACTAGAATTCTGGGAAGATGGCTCAGAATAGTCATCCTAATTTTTGAATCTTCTATGTCCACAAAAGGACTTACAGAGAAACCATTTGGTGAAACCAGAAGATGAAGGAAAATATTTACCATATAGCCAGTGCGGAGGGAGCCCTGAATCCCTAACCATGAGTATGCAGGAGTGACCACCAACAGCCACCAGGCTTTTGTGTAATTGATGCCTGTTTGGAAGAGAAGCAGGGGGGCATCTGACAGATTTGAGAACCAGAGAGCTCCAGAATACCCAATGGGTGCTCACTGGACAGTCTCGAGGGCCAATTTGAGAGAGCAGCTGGAACTTGGGGTGGGGAGTACACAGAGAACAGAGTGAGGACTGAAGGGGCACTCTACACTCATTCTATCTACTGCGTTGCCTAAGGTGTGGGACTTGAGTCTAGCCAAGCCTCTGGACCCAGTGGCTGATATACAGGAACAGAGGAGAATATGCTGAATCACACTGTACATCTTCAATTGGGAAAATCCAAACGGTGGGAGAATATAATCGAGCAACCCACGATCTTCAAAAGATAAATTATAAAGAAAAAAGATGGAGGAGGAATTTACAAATCAAAGGGACTTAAAAGGCCTCCAAATTGAAAAGATGGAGGAGATGAAACTCTCATGTCTATGAAACATTCTTGGGTATAAAACTAGAAAGAGATGCTAACAACTAATTACTATGAAAGTCAAGATAGTGGTTACCTTTGGAGGAGGGGCCAGGGTGTGACTGGGGCAGGGAGCATGGAGAAGCTTCTGGGGGGGCTGGCAAAGATGTCTTTGTTGACCTTTGTGGTTCTTACATACATTTAATGTTGTTCTTTTCATTTATTTTACTAAAAATGTAACAAAAAACCCTTAAAAACATACTCTCAAAGTAAAAACACAGTTTCAAAACATGCTACTACTTGATGGTGGAACAACGGGAGACACGGAAAGGCTATTCCTGGGTCTCATTTCTGTGAGGTTGGCTGCAAGTGGGAGCATGCTCTTGCTACTCTCAGCTTGCTTTAACCCCATCTCACTTGCAGCCCAGTGAAATTAATCTATTGTTTTCAGTGAAAGCTAGAAACAATTGTGTTCATTATTCGGAGTGGTGTGTTAAAGAGCTATTATGGTAATTAAGGTGTTTCCAGAAGTGAACTTGTCCCCTCCACCCCCAGGCTGCAAAGCTCCATGGAAACCACCTATGGCTTAGCTGCCTTTGGATGCTTTCTTGGTCCTCAGAGGCCAGTAAGGAGCTAATCTCTTCTCAATAGCTGTTAGTTGAGGAGAAAGAACTGCCTGTTGAGTGTAAACTCGGCTGAACCAGCCAAGAAAAGGGCTAGTGAGGAGAGCAGGCATAAGACCAGGGAGCCAGCTGTGGGATCATAGAAGGGAAGTAGGGTGGGAATGCAGGTCAACCCTCTCACTGATTGGGGGAAGGACTGGAAATGACGGCAATAGACTGCAAAGGCCAGGCACTTCTCATCCATACTTTGTCTTAATTTTTGCTTCCATGTCTCCACTGTGAGGGGGAATGGTCTTAAACAGATGGTGGTAGCCCTGGAATGGCACCTGGGTGACTTTATTTCCTTCTGCCTGAGGTTATAATTGAACAGCACTGACAGAACTCTCTTAAGGTGGGGTTGGGAGGAAGGGAGGTGTCTGGACTGCTCCACTGTATCCTCAAAATGAAAAAGCATAGTGATAATGATCAGGAAGCCTTGTACTCTCTGTCATTACCAAAACTTTTACCATTGTTTTCTGCTGACAGTCGGTGAAAGCCAATTAATTTTTATTAGCTGTCTGTAGAAGACAGGGATACAAATAAGGCAATTGCTATACCACTTTGCTCAAGGTTTATGGTTTTTCTTTGATTCTCTGCTTGTTGGTGACTATACAATTCCTACCCATCCGTCAATGTCAAGCTAGGTCTTTGTTCCTCCAGTGTCTCCTCAGCTCATTCCTACCATTAAGTGCTCTCTCCCTCCTCTAAACCCACAGCACTGCCCTGTGATGCTGATAGACCTGGTTTGGATTATTAAGTGATTTTGTTAGTGGCCTATTCCCCTAGGAGGTTTTCTTTTTAATTTTAGAAACCCTGTTACATTGCCCTCTGGATTCTCTGTAGCATCTAGCAGAGTTCCTGACATATAGATCATTAAACTGTGTTGTTTATTTGACTTCTTTAACGCATATGCATTATATGACATGCCAAGCATTTCTTGAAACTAACAAATTAATTGCTAGGAGGAATGCAGTAGTTCATGCTAAACTTACCTAATCAGTTTAAATGACAGATGACCTGAGAGCAGGATTGAAGCGTTAAGTGTTATGTCCCCAACATTTAGAATAGTGTTTGGCCCATGATAAACACTTAGCTAACATTAGCCACATGAATGAATAAATGATCAATCTATGGAGTTTAATTAACATATAAAAGAGGTGAAGTGTATTTTCTCAAGGAGAGGAAAAAAAAAACTTGGATAAGAAAAAAATTATTAGATGAGAAGGATGTTCCAGATTCTGAGCTGTTGTTTATCCAGAAACACTTGAAAAAATAAGGCACAGAAGAGTAAACTGCAGTGAGTACTGCAGTGTTACAGTTGTTATGTATTTAGAAATATGAAAGTTCTCTATGGATGAAGAAATCTCAGAGGCATTTTCAATCGAATCTGCCTGAGCTCATCCTGTTCTCAAACTAAACTTTATGTTTCTGACCCTTTGGCCTGCTCTCCCCATAACCTGAACACAGCCTAACTCTTTGCCTTCAGTGATATGATACTGTGATCATAGAAAGTCCCTGCCTCTCTGAAGCACATGCCTCTGTTGAGATCCATCTCTAGACTTCTCTTTTTCACACAGTTCTCCTTGGATAACAACTTTGTTCCTCTGGGATTTATGGAGGCCTGGCTCTAATGAGGTCAGGAGCAGTCCAGACCATCTGCATTTCCACACTAAGATGTGCTGCTTTGAAATGATCCTCTAATGGCCCCATGCTTACCTGTTATGCTCTGGTGAATTAGACCAACACTTACTCTGGTAGGAATAGTGTCCATTATTCTCCTTGGCTCAAAGCATTTAATAGAACAAGGGGATAGACAATGATTATACATCTGCTAGGTTACACATATGAAATCTCTTCCTAAAAACAAAAGTAATCAAAACACTTAATTACTTTAAAAGCAAGAGAGGAAATTAATCGTTTTAAAGTCTCTAATTTAAATAGTATATATATTTAATGTTCTCTTCAAGTTTATTTGTAATGGTTGAAGAGAGGTAGAGAAAAAAGAGAGGTCCATTTATTCTTTAGGTTATAAGTAATATACAGGAAGGAAAAAAAAATAAAACAGATGTCCTTCATTTCTACTTGGAATAGAAACAGACAAAATAGGTTTAACACATATCCAGAGAAAATGTGTCTAGATACGGGGAAGGATTTTTCACTGTTCAAGTGATTAAACACTGATGTAGGCCACCTAAAGGAGATTCTTAAAAACAGTGTAGACAAAAATGTGTTTTGGTGATTTAACATTTGATTACTATAGGAATAATTGCTCTCTCAAAATACTTCCAGGGCCCTGGATCCATAACGGTCTAATATTATAGAAGAATCTTATTTTTCAAAACTTGGACTGTCTTACCAGAGTTAGAGTGTTGGTTTGTACCTGTTATACTACTGAAGATAAAATGGTAACAATGGCTGAAAGAAGATACTAAAGAAATAGACATTACATGGGGAGTTCATAAAACATATAATGTCAAAGTAGAAGTAGGGGAAGGAGAAAGCGTCCAGTGCAGAGGAAATTGCTCAGCTTTGTCTCTTCTTGATCTGACCTCTGAAGCTGGCATAAGTGCTGATGGATAGTAGAGAATTGACTGGCTATGGAAACCTGAAACAGGGATTTTTGTCCTAATAATTACTGATGAGGCGTTGTATGAGTTTTTCACCTCTTGGAATCTCAACTTTCTCCATTGATAAGATAAGAACAACAAGATATCTCTACCTGTGTTTTTGTGAGGATCAAGTAAGGCCATGAAAACTCTAAAATCTGTTAATACACTAGGGTCTTATTATTATGAAAGGGGTTAAGTGGAAAGAAGGGAAATGGTGAGAAGAATAATAGAATGGATTGTTTTGGGTTTTTTTTTTTTTTGTATTAGCAAAAAAAAATAATTGCTGATTTTTTCATTCAGTAAATATTTAGCACCAGGCTCCAGGGGTAAAACAACAGAAAATATACCCATGCCATCATTTCTGAAAGAAAACAAACTCTAAAAATTCATGAGTATATGTATATGCATATGTTTTAATCAATATTTATAAATGGCATTTTGATTCATCTATAACAAATGGGCTTTGTAAATAAGAGATTTCTATGAACAAATATATGTGGAAATATTGCACAATATGTCCTCTTCATAATGCATATTGGGAAATTTAAAATGAGGGAAAACTGCTTAATTTTTTAAAGCCAGAGGTCACAAAACTAAATTGATGACATAACCTATTTTTTGTTGCTGGATATTTTCCCCTTTTATCTTCTATTATTATCCTAAGAAACAATTGAAATAGTGTTTATCCAGTAGCTCTTAAACAGAATGATTCAAATAGCCATTCTTTGCAGTCTATCAGCCTGAGGAGGACCCATATGTCCTCTCAAAGGCTAACCTCACTATGACACAATGAACATCTACTGTATGTCTGCTAGCAATAAATTTCATAGATGTTTTGATGTAAACTTTAGAAGATGAATCTTTATGCTTAATGCTTTCTGCTTCACGTCTTATAGAGAAGCAGCCAAGTCTTTCTAAAGATGGAAGGAACAGTTTAGGAATCTAGTAAAAATTACACCACCAAATTGAATTTTTACAATCCTTGAGCTAAATCAGGATATAGTCACTAAATTATTTAGGAAAAAATTAATGTTTTCTAGTGCTGCTTCTTTGGCATGATTTAACAGAACTTGAATCCACCCAAATCAAACATAAATGCATGGATATGTCTCTGGAGAATATAAAGCTGTATTTAGATAGCTTTTTATTCTGAATGTCTAAAGCCCTGAAACAGTCTTACAGAATCTTAGAATTAAAAAAAGGACCTTAGAGGTTAAAATCTTTCATTCATTACAGGAGTCCTTCCTATGACATGCCTGGAAAGTCTTGCCTGGTCTTAGCTTGGTTATTTTTTGTCATGTAGACATTACTAAGAAGGCATCCCATTCTTTTACTGGCTAGTTGCAGTGGTTAATAATTGTTTTTTAATGTTAAGCCAAATTCTACTTTGTGGGAATACACTGGATAACTCTATTCTAAAAAAATCATTATTTTGTTCCATAAAATTAGATAAAATTGGAAAATGGCTTATTTTATTGGCCAGACATAACACTGTGTTGGCCAAAAAAGTTAGTCTGGATTTTTCCATAGCATGTTACAGAAAAACCTGAAGAAACTTTTTGGCCAACTCAAGAATATTTTTTGTACAGTCAGAATAAAATTTTTACATAATATACTTGCTTTTCTAACACTTAGAATCATCATTAATGTAGGCAATTTCCTGTGATATTTCTGATATAATGTATTAACATGTCATTCTGTAATTTATTTACTCAAATAACATTGAGGTTTTTTTATGTGTTAGGCAATAGATTGCCAGTTCATGAGAAGATCAAAATCCAATTCTCAAAAAAACAAATTATTACCTTCATGTAGTCTAGGCTCTTTTGCCCTTTCAGCAATTCCTCGGAGATACAACGATTCTGCCTGCCTCACAATTCTCCGTCTCCTTCCATACATCTTCCCCAGACAGATGTGTGAGGTTCATAAACTGAGGGGCCCAAACTTTGGACTAGATGAACTCTGGTGTGTAGACGGTCTGAAGCAGCAGGAACTCCAGCCTGGAGGTGTTGTGGATGCTCTTCTACCAGAGGATACTGGTTTTAAAGGGTTTGTCCTCCAGTCTTTATCTCCTAGCGAACCTGGTAGGATTGCTCTGGCTCTTGCCTTTCTCTGGGCAACCAGATCTGTCCAGGGCCTCACACATGATCATACCACATGTCACTAGAGACCTTTCTTGTTTGGTCTCTTGAGTTTCTATTGTGTATGTGTATGCATACAAGCATAACAGCAGGCAGCTTCTCAGAGTAAGTGTGAACCCAAAGTCATTTGACATATTTTTTTATTTAAACTCTAGTAAATATATGAAAAAAAAAACACACAAAAGTAAAAATGTTATATTGGTTGGCCTCTGTATTCAGCTGTAATATGGAGAAGCATATAATACATATAAGGGAAGCATTGTTGCCATGTGTTAAAGGAAATATTCTTTTTAATATAGCATTTATAGGGGAAAGAATGCTCACAGTTGTAATTAGCACTATCTATATGCCATTAAAAGAAGCATTAAAAGAAGTAAAGTGGGTCTTGGGAAGCATCAGTACGAACAAAGCTAGTGGAGGTGATGGAATTCTAGTTGAGCTATTTCAAAGCCTAAAAGATGATGCTGTGAAAGTGCTGCACTCAATATGCCAGCAAATTTGGAAAACTCAGCAGTGGCCACAGGACTGGAAAAGGGCAGTTTTCATTCCAATCCCAAAGAAAGACAATGCCAAAAAATGTTAAAACTACTTACAATTGCACTCATCTCACATACTACCAAAGTAATGCTCAAAATTCTCCAAGCCAGGCTTCAACAGTATGTGAATCGTGAACTTCCAGATATTCAAGATGGATTTAGAAAAGGAAGAGGAACGAGGATCAAATTGCCAACACTGGCTGGATCATCGAAAAAGCAAGAGAGTTCCAGGAAAACATCTACTTCTGCTTTATTGACTATGCCAAAGCCTTTGACTGTGTGGATCACAACACACTGTGGAAAATTCTTCAAGTGACGGGAATAACAGGTCACTTGACCTGGCTCTTGAGAAACCTATATGCAGGTCAGGATGCAACAGTTAGAACTGGACATGGAACAACAGACTGGTTCCAAATCAAGAAAGGAGTATGTCAAAGCTGTATATTGTCACCCTGCTTATTAAACTTATATGTAGAATACATCATGAGAAATGCTGGGCTGGAAGAAGCACAAGCTGGAATCAAGATTCCCAGAAGAAATATCAATAACCTCAGATATGTAGATGATACCACACTTATGGCAGAAAGTGAAGAAGAACTAAAGAACCTCTTGATGAAAATGAAAGAGGAGAGTGAAAAAGTTGACTTAAAGCTCAACATTCAGAAAACGAAGATCATGGCATCCGGTCCCATCACTTCATGAGAAACAGATGGGGAAACAGTAGAAACAGTGTCAGACTTTATTCTTTTGGGCTCCAAAATCACTGCAGATGGTGTCTACAGCCATGAAATTAAAAGACGCTTGCTTCTTGGAAGAAAAGCTATGACCAACATAGACAGCATATTAAAAAGCAGAGACTTTACTTTGTCAAGAAAGGTTCGTCTAGTCAAGGCTATGATTTTTCTAGTAGTCATGTACGGATATGAGAAGTAAGACTATAAAAAAAGCTGAGCGCCAAAGAATTGATGCTTTTGAACTATAGCGTTAGAGAAGACTTGCAAGGAGATCCGACCAGTCAATCCTAAAGGAAATCAGTCCTGAATATTCACTGGAAGGACTGATGCTGAAGCTGAAACTCTAATACTTTGGCTACCTGATGTGAAGAACTGACCCACTGGAAAAGACTCTGATGCTGGGAAAGATTGAAGGTGGGAGGAGAAGGGGATGACAGAGTATGAGATGGTTGGATGGCATCATTGACTGATAGTCTTGAGTTTGAGTAAGCTCCGGGAGTTGGTGATGGACAGGGAGGCCTGACGTGCTGCAGTCCATGGGGTTACAAAGAGTTAAGACACAACTGAGTAACTGAACTGAAAAGAAGCACTCTGGTAAATATAATCTCTTAAATGGAACTCATATTTCTGGCTTGAACTTTCACACTAATTTATTTCAAACCCAGTCCAATTCAGCAAGATTCAGTCATACTGGATGTTTGACCAAAACTACCAGTTAGTTTAGTCAAAACATTAAAACACTCAATAGACAACTATCACTGCCAGTGAAGACATTTTTTTCATGGAAAAAATGTTCTTAAATCCATTTTTATATTTAATATCTGTTATGCTGTAAGAAAAAAAGTATTAGCACTCTAATTGTTTTTTCATGAGATCAAGTGAATAATAAAATAGATGATTATTTTTCAATTTTTTTACTGCATTTCTATACTATATCAAGTATAAGTCATTTGAAAATTGAGTCTGTTTAAATGAACCAACGAATAAAAAGCTGTCCAAGAATTTTAAATATTTCTGGAGAAAAATGTTATACATTTAAGTGACGCATTTGCATCACTAAAACCACTCTTAACATGAATGCTAGGAAGTGTATTTCCAGATAGTTTTCTTCGCAAAATAAAAGATCAAAACACAACTGAATTATTTTAAACAAAACAATAAAATATCACTCATTCTGTAATTAAGAATACAGTTATAAAGTACTTATTAGGTATTAGGCATCGTTCTAAGAACTTTACATATATTAATTCACTCAATCTTCTCACCAACCACAGCCCTTGGTACTATTCTTATCCTCATTTTATAGGTGACAGAATTGAGGCAAAGATAAATGACTGAAGTGCCCAGTGTCATTAGATAGTTATTAAGTGACAGGGCCAGGATTTGAAGAAATTGATAATATGACCATACTTGCAGAGGAAAGTTCAATTTAGTTCAGAAAAAAAAAAACAAAAAAAACAGATTTTAAATATTAGTGTTTCCTTTGTATTGAGCAGATAATGCTTTGGGTTCTAGGACTCTTTACTGCACCATCTTATCTAGGAAACTTCAGTCTTTGCACTTTGATTCAGCCTGATCCAAGAATTAGACAAAATCCAACTTCCTGAGGCTAAAGTGTTTCCCCTGTGGTCAGTGCCCAGGACCAATTTTATTATCTTCTGAAAGTTAGTTTAACAAACACACAACTAATATCATCTCTGTTTTTCCTCCCCTCTCTCTTTTTTAAGATGCCTCAATTAGTCATTAAACAATGTCCAGTTAGATTCTCCTTCATGATTTTGTATGGCTTCCCTGGTGGCTCAGATGGTAAAGAATCTGCCTGTAGTGCATGAGATCTGGATTTGATCCCTGGGTTGGGAAGATCCCCTGAAGAACAGAATGGCTACCCCCTCCAGTGTTCTTGCCTGGAGAATTCCATGGACAGAGGAGCTTGGGTGGACTACAGTCCATTGAGTTGGCCATGACTAAACGACTAACACTTTCACTTTTGTTTTTCATGATTTTGTTATTGAATATATCAATAACTTACATGAAGAGGTCTTTTTTTTTTAACTTGACTAGAGTAAAAAGGTACTTCCTATCTGCATATACAGGGGATGTGCAGAGTGGAGAAACAGAAAGTGGGGAACTGGAAGGAGGAGGCTCAGAATCATCTTATCTTCCTTCAACCTCCCTGGAAGCTTGGTTGCCTGGGGAAAGGGACAGGGTACATCTGCCTCTAGGGTTGAACCCCAACCTAACAGAAATGCCTATACATTGAGAAACAAGGGGAAGGTAGAGTGGCCTTAAAACCAATGCCAAACTTCTTTGTTGTCAGTTAAATGTGGAAGTTTTATAAAACTACATAATCTTTTAAAATATTGCAAAGCCATGTTCTGTTCAGATTGCCTTTTTATACCAGCCATTTTGCATAAATTGCATTAATTGCTAGCTGGTTTTAAGAACTGTAAAGAAATATAGTTTCACACAGTAGACTCTGAGCACATAAAATCAGGTCATATAAATATTTCATGGTTTTCTGAATGGCACCTAGTAGTGCCATCAGAAGGCAGGAGATTCTGCCATCTGATAGTCTGCCATGTCACTTCATGGCTATTGTATCAAATCAGAACAGCACAAAAGTCAGAGATTGAAATCTAAGTTTGAACCCCAATCAATAGACTTATACCATTTATAATGGTAGTAAATGATGGTTGGAAGGAAATAAATTATCTGGGTAGCATTCAGCCATATGGTGTGTAAAGTGAATCTATGAATGATTATATTGATTAAATGAATAAGTGAACTGATAAATAAGTGCCTTGCTGCCAGTAAATTATTATTGATTGACAACTTTAACAATCTGCCCAACCTAGTTATATCCCTGAGTCAACAGTTGATTCTTCTTCTGTATATTTACCTTTCTAGTTCCTGTCTTTCCAAAGATTGAGAGGAAATACTGTTTTTAACTATACTTCCCAAACACTCCCAATGACCAGGGAAAATATTTAGGCAGATGTTGAATTAATGTCTATAGTTAACTATCTCTGTTCCTATTTATTCACACAAATAAAAAGAGGTTCTATTATACTTTATTACATCTTAGTTCTGTTGTTTGTATAAGTAACTAATGGTTGGCTAACAATACAGAGAAATGACTATGGACCAAAATTAGTTTTACTCATATGTCCAGAGCATTATTCTAAATGTTTGAAAAATCAACTTTTCAGTGAAAACTTTGGTTAGTGGGTTGGGCAGTGGAAAATACCTTGTGTTTGTATTTTGAAGAATCTGGATTTGAGACCATTTCTATACTTAATATCAATGTAAGTCTTACAAGTCACTCAATCTCAGCCCTGGCTTCTCCTCTGAGAATGGGTATAGAATCATGTTGCTTATAGGGTCACTGAGAGGATATTCAGGCATGCTTTAAGTAATGGACATTTGGACCATGTTTTTCTAGGATTTGCTAGCCTTGCCATCTAAATAACTAACTGTTACCGTTAAGTCACTTCAGTCGTGTCCAACTCTGTGCAGCCCCATAGACGGCAGCCCCCAGGCTCCCCTGTCCCTGGGATTCTCCAGGCAAGAACACTGGAGTGGCTTGCCATTTCCTTCTCCAGTGTGTGAAAGTGAAAAGTGAAAGTGAAGTCGCTCAGTCGTGTCTGACTCCTAGCGACCCCATGGACCGCAGCCCACCAGGCTCCTCCGTCCATGGGATTTTCCAGGCAAGAGTACTGCAGTGGGGTGCCATTGCCTTCTCCGAAATAACTGTAACATCTACCTGCTAATTTCCAAATTGTCTTACTGTAAAGGAAAAGAAAAACTGATCCTCGTTTGTATTTCCAGTACATCTGTCTACTCTTCCATTATTTTGAATTTCTTCATAGTGGCTTTACAGTGGGGTGCCATTGCCTTCTCCGAAATAACTGTAACATCTACCTGCTAATTTCCAAATTGTCTTACTGTAAAGGAAAAGAAAAACTGATCCTCGTTTGTATTTCCAGTACATCTGTCTACTCTTCCATTATTTTGAATTTCTTCATAGTGGCTTTCCTGCCTTTCAAGCCCATGTTCTTTCCTTTCTCAAATGATGTAGGACATGCTGTCTATAGTTTTGCTCTGTTTAGTTTGATCTACCTTGGGAGTTATTATTGCTAAGGCGGATGCTCTATCAAGTTACCTCATCTTTTCAGTTAAAGAGAATTCAAGGTGTTTGTAAACCAAAGGAATGAAATGACTTCAAGTGGAAAATGAAACGAGGTGTAACTGTATACTACAAGACAGCAAGGCAATTTAGAGCTAGAAGGATCTAATGTACTCTAAATCTATCACAGAAGTTTGTACTATAAACATATAGGTAAACAGAAGTTTTCCCACAAAAATTGGCTTTTAAGTCACATAACATGGTTCATAAAACTGAACTGAAAATAATCGAAAATAACCTTTTGTTTGGAATCACAGGCAGTAATCAAGTTTCTAGGCTCTCCTATTACACTAAAAAGGCAATGCCATTTAAACTAAAAGCTGAAATATGAGGAGAATGTAAGGAAAATATGCAGGGCTGAATGTCAACTCTGGTAAAGAGGAAAATATTTTTTCTGTATTTTACATTTTTGGGTCTGTGTGTGTGTGTGTAGTGTCTATCTGAGGATCTTCCTTTGAGGCTGTAAAACATATACTTTCATTTAGAAAACTAACATTTTTATTGACTCTATACTTTCTTTTTATGCTTCTCATGTTCCTTTTATCTAGAGGTTTCACCCTGAAAACATTAAAAAAAAAATTGCCTGCAATTAAAGTTTGTAGTCAATGCCTTAAATGAGCTACAGGTGGCCTCATTATAGGGTGTGTTTCTGTGCAAGGCTTCAGAATGGTTCACAAAGTGTGGTTCCTGGACCAGTAGCATCAGCAGCTCCTGGAACCTGTTACAAATGCAAATTTTCAGACTTCGCCTGAGACCTAATGAGTCAGAAATTCTAAGAGTGACATCCAACAGTCTGTGTTTTAACGAGTGCTGTAGGTAATTTTTATGTGCACTAAAATGTGAGAACCACACATTTATTCTAAGAAAACTCAAAGTGAGGTAACACATTTCTTAAGTACATATAAATGGCCAACACCCTTATGTTCCTCCAATGGTACTGAAGGCCATTACACAGTTTAACACTAGGTGGTCTAGACATTACTTTGCCAACAAAGGTCTGTCTAGTCAAGGCTATGGTTTTTCCAGTATTCA
>SJXQ01004081.1:102425-219437 GCA_006408695.1 Aepyceros melampus | reverse complement strand
CAAAACGAATACAGTATTGTAAAGCAAAACAAACTAAAAAATAAAATTAATTAAAAAAGAATGGTTCTGTGAAGACCTAGAAGACCTTCTAGAACTAACAACTATATATATATATAAAATGTATATTATATTATATATTATATATATATGCGTATATATATATATATATATATAATCTTTTTCATCATAGGGGACTGGAATGCAAAAGTGGGAAGTCAAGAGATACCTGGTGTAAGAGGCAGGTTTGGCCTTGGAGTACAGAATGAAGCAGGGCAAAGGCTAACAGACATTCACCAAGAGAATGCACTGGTCATAGTAAACACCCCCTTTCAACAACACAAAATGACTCTACACATGGACATCACCAGATAGTCAATACAGAAATCAGATTGATTATATTCTTTGCAGCCAGATGAAGAAGCTCTATAAGACAGTCAGCAAAAGCAAAACTGGGAGATGACTGTGACTCAGATCATGAACTCGTTACTGCAAAATTAAGACTTAAATTGAAGAACATAGGGAAAACCACCAGACCATTCAGGTATGAACTAAATCAAATCCCCTATGACTGTGCAGTGGAAGTGATAAATGGATTCAAGGTTTTAGGTCTGATACACAGTGCCTGAAGAACTATGGATGGAGGTTTGTAACATTGTGATCAAAACCACCCCCAAGAAAAAAGAAATACAAAAGACAAAATGGCTGTCTGAGGAGAAAAGACGAGAAGTGAAAGGCAAAGGAGAAAAAGAAAGATATACCCTTTCTGAATGCAAAGTTCCAGAGAATATTAAGGAGAAGTAAGGAAGACTTTTTAAGTGAAAACTGCAAAGAAATAGAGATAAACAACAGAATGGGGAAAACTAGTGATCTCTTCAAGGCAATTAGAGATACCAAAGGAATATTCCATGCAAAGATAGGCAAAATAAAGGACAGAAATGGTATGGACCTAAAAGAAACAGAAGAGATTGAAAAGATGTGGTAAGAATACACAGAAGAACTATAAAAGAAATCTTAATGACCTGGATAACTACGGTGGTGTGATCACTCACCTAGAATCAGATATCCTGGAATGTGAACTCAAGTGGGCCTTAGGAAGCATCACTATGAACAAAACTATTGGAGGTGATGAAATTCCAGATGAGCTATTTCAAATCTTAATAGATGATACTGCTAAAGTGCTGCACTCAACATGCCAGCAAATTTGGAAAATCAGCAGGCCACGGGCCTAGAAAAGTTAGTTTTCATTCCAATTGCACAAAGGGTAACATCAAGGAATATTTAAACTATTACACAATTGCACTTGTTACACATGCTCGCAAAGAATGCTCAAAATCCTTCAAGCTAGGCCTCAACAGTATGTGAACCAAAAACTTCAAGATGTTCAAGCTGAATTTAGAAAAGGCAGAGGAACAAGAGGTCAAATTGCTAGCATCCATTGCTAGCATAGAAAAAGCAGGAAAACTCCATTAAAATATCTACTTCTGCTTCATTGACTATGCAAAAGACTTTGCGTGGATCACAACAAAATGTGGAAAATTCTTAAAGAGATGAGAATATCAGACCACCTTATCTGCCCCCTGGGAAGTCTACATGCAGATCAAGAAGCAACATTTAGAAGCGGGCATGGAAAAATGGACTGGTTCAAAATTGAGAATGTAGTACATCAAAGTATATTTTCACCCTGCTTATTTAACTTACATACAGAGTTCATCATGTGAAATGCTGGATTGAATGAAGCACAGGCTGGAATCAAGATTGTTGGGAGAAATATCAATAACCTCAGATATGCAGATGACACCACCCTTATGGCAGAAAATGAAGAGGAACTAAAGAGCCTCTTGATAAAAGTGAAAGAGGAAAGTGAAAAAGCTGGCTTAACAATCAGCATTCAAAAAACGAAGATCATGGCATCTGGTTCCATCGTCATGGCAAGTAAAAGGGGAAACAATGGTAACAATCACAGATTATATTTTCATGGGCTCCCAAATCACTACAGATGATGACTGCAGCCATGAAATTAAAAGACACTTGCTCCTTAGAAGAAAAGCTGTGACAAACCTAGACAGCATATTGAAAAACAGACACATTACTTTGCCTATAAAGGTCATATAGTCAAAACCATGGCTTTTTCAGTAGTCATGTATGGATGTGAGCACTAGACAATTAAAAAGTCTGAGCACCAGAGAACTGATGCCTTCAAACCGTGGTGCTGCAGAAGACTCTTGAGAGTCTCTTGGACAGCAAGGGGATCAAACCAGTGAATCCTAAAGGAAATCAATCCTGACTATTCATTGGAACTACTTGTGCTGAAGCGCTAATATTTTGGCCATCTGATATGAAGACCCAATGCATTGGAAAAGACTCTGATGCTAGGAAAGACTGCAGGCAGGAGAGAAGATGACAGAGGGTGAGATGGTTGGATGGCATCACAGATTCAATGTACATGAGTTGAGCAAACTCCAGGAAATGGTGAAGGGAAGCCTGGTGTGTTGCAGTCCATGGGATCACAAACAGTCGGACACAACTGAGCAACTGAACAAATTGTAAAAGGTGAAAGGAGCTAATTCTCCTGCCAAAGCAGGAGCTACAGGAGACACAGATTCAGTCCCTGGGTGGGGAAGATCCCCTGAAGGAGGAAATAGTAATCCACTCCAATATTCTTGCCTGGAGAATCCCATGGACAGAGGAGCCTAGAAAGCTACAGTCCCTGGGCGTATAGAGTTGGACATGACTGAGCACACACTCATGTACTATTATGAGAAGACATAGATTTCTTGAAATACTTCAATTGTATAAATTGTGATGAACACTTTTTGTTTGTTTTTGTTTGTTTGTTCCTTTCTGTTGAATATTACAGTAAGGTAGTGCATTTATGTGAACTGCTCCTTCATTTAAGGAATAAATCCCACTTGGTCAGGGTATATTTTTCTCTTAATACGCTGCTGCACTAAGTTTTTTTTTAAATATATTTGAGGGTATTTGCATCTATAGTTATAAGGGATATCGGCCTGATGTTTTCTTTTCTTTCTTTCATTTGTATCAGGGAAGTTCTATGTAGCCTCATTGAAAGAGTTTAGAAAACTTCCTCCCCATTCTGTTTGCTGGGAGGATATGAGACAGACTGATGTTTCTTCTACTTTACACATTGGTAGAATTCATCACTGATGCCATCTGTGACAACTGCCATGGTCTAAAAGATTCTAAAGGACATGGCAAGTAAATATAATGTAGTATCCTCTGTAAGGTCCTGAAACTGAAAAAACAAAAACTGCACTGTTTAAAATCTAGGGAAATCTGAAGAAAATATGGACTTAGTTAATAAAAATGTGAGTGTATATGGAAACTCTGTATTTTTTCACTTTTTCTAAGTGAAAGTTTGTTCTAAAAATGCAGTACCTAGTGATATGTAAAAAATACCTCTACAATTTGCACATGTACATCAATATTAACAATTTTTTATTATTTTAACTTCATACACCCAACATTGTTGATTTCTCACTGTCTGAAATATTTCCAAAAATACTGAGCAAGTATAACTTTAAAGATTGCAATAAATATACTTGATGTGACTGAATCATTTGTTTTTTTCTGCTATTAACAATCACAGAAATACAAAGGAACTGAAAACCGTATCTTCCTTTCATCAAAGAAATACTTAAGTGTTAACTTGGTGATAAGCAAAAAAAACATAGAAAATCACACAATGGTAAATACATTTTATTCCTTTTTAGTCTGTAAATATGTTTGCCATAATTAGTTGACTCAAAGTAGCCACAATTGCTATACAAATTAGAAACAAAATGTTCATTGTCACAGTATTGATTGGATGTTACTGCCAAATGCTAAGGACAATAATGTTTGAAAACAGTGCTAAATCCACTGTTCTCTATAGGGAGCCAAATGTGCACACATAATTAAAGGCGAGATGCTTTTAAACCACAAATCCTCTGTAGGAAAACACACAAAATATTTTTGACTAACAGCTAAGAGAAGGCAGTAGTGTATACTGATTTCTGTTGTATTTACTTATGTGTCTATTTTACATACCTCTTAATGATTCGTGTTTTCCACACAACCTCCTCTCTTTGACTTTCAGAAATCCTTTCATTGATCTCTACCTGTCCACCTATCACATTTCCTACTATCTATGGGTGCCAAACCCTATCTTTACCATTTCTTTGTGGAAATGTTCCTGCGTTGTACTTTACTTGAAATTTAGAGGTCACCTAAAGGGAACATTTGAAATTTACTGCTTTTTTACCTAAAAATGTATTTTCAAAGGATACTCATCTACATATAAATGGCCTTCTTTCTACCATCTGGGCTTACATGGTGTATGGGGGATACCGAAGGTGATTTGTTCTCCACCACTTCTGAAAACAATCTTGCTCTTTAGTATAAAACCTCTAAAAAAAAAAACGACTGGGGTTTCATACAATATTTTTATTTCTATATTCTTATATTTAGAACTGCTGTATATGTAGCTAATGTATAGGTATACATTTAGAATAATTTACAATCACACAGTGAGAAATAATGAACTTGATAATTAATTAATGCTTTTAATATCCTTAATAATTTCTACTTTTGTGTTATCTAGCTGTGTAAAGCCATAAACTAACAATTTAATTTAATCTTAATAACAATCTATTTTTCATATTTCTATTTAAACATTTTTAAAACTATCAAAAATTTGAAATGAAAATATAAAAACAAGCTTTAATTTAATCTATAACTCATGAAAAGAAAAATCAGTTCACTTACTGATCTTTGAACAATGACTCAGTAGAAAAACAGAAAAAGTATTTTCAAACAAGAACAAAAATTTAGTTATAAATAAAAGTGTCAAATTCTAAAAATTTTAAGCGTTTGGTTGATGTTTGACTATATTATTTGATTTAAGAAAATTATGTAACTCCCCTATTCTAAATGTAATACTTTTCAATTATACATTTATCTATGACTAATAGCAGCTTTTAGAAGGTACAGACATTCAGTTCAAGAAATATAACAGCTACATACCTACATCAAGGAAAAGCACTTTTGGTTACATCAAAAAGGAAACTTCTGTTGTTTGTAATTTTCCATTTGTATTGAAAGTAACTGTCTGACTGCTTTTATAAAAGAAATAAAATCTTATTTTCCATCACGATCTAACAAAGCTGACATAAATTTGGTAACAGATTTGAATTAATGTAGGATATTTTCTAAATCATAACCACAATTCTTTCTTCAATGGTTTTACAAACATAAAAACTATATTTCATAATTAATTTACACAAGTATTAAATCCCCTTTCTCTAATATATACATACTAATCCTAAAAACAGTTAAACCAATAAATAAATGCTGGAGAGAATGTGCAGAAAAGGGAACTCTCTTACACTGTTGATGGGAATGCAAACTAGTACAGCCACCATGGAGAACAGTGTGGAGATTCCTTAAAAAACTGGAAATAGAACTGCCTTATGACCCAGCAATCCCACTTTGGGGCATACACACTGAGGAAACCAGAATTGAAAGAGACACATGCACCCCAATGTTTATTGCAGCACTGTTTACAATAGCCAGGAAATGGAAGCAACCTAGATGTTCATCAGCAGACGAAAAGATAAGAAATCTGTGAGACATATACACAATAGAATATTACTCAGCCGTTAAAAAGAATACATTTGAATCAGTTCTAATGAGGTGGGTGAAACTGGAGCCGATTATACAGAGTGAAGTAAGCCAGAAAGAAAAACACCAATATAGTATATGTCAGGAAGTAACAGTTAGAACTGGACATGGAACAACAGACTGGTTCCAAATACGAAAAGGAGTATGTCAAGGTTGTATATTATCACCTTGCTTATTTAACTTATATGCAGAGTACATCATGAGAAACGCTGGACTGGAAGAAACACAAGCTGGAATCAAGATTGCTGGGAGAAATATCAATAACCTCAGATATGTAGATGACACCACCCTTATGGCAGAAAGTGAAGAGGAACTAAAAAGGCTCCTGATGAAAGTGAAAGTGGAGAGTGAAAAAGTTGGCTTGAAGTTCAAAATTCAGAAAACGAAGATCATGGTATCTGGTCCTATCACTTCATGGAAAATAGATGGGGAAACAGTGGAAATAGAGTCACGCTTTATTTTTGGGGGCTCCAAAATCACTGCAGATGGTGACTGCAGCCAGGAAATTAAAAGACGCTTACTCCTTGGAAGAAAAGTTATGACCAACCTAGATAGCATATTCAAAAGCAGAGACGTTACTTTGCCCACTAAGGTCTGTCTAGTCAAGGCTATGGTTTTTCCAGTGGTCATGTATGGATGGATGGACTTTGAAGAAGGCTGAGCACCAAATAATTGATGGTATTGAACTGTGGTGTTGGAGAAGACTCTTGAGAGTCCCTTGGACTGCAAGGAGATCCAACCAGTCCATTCTGAAGGAGATCAACCCTGGGATTTCTTTGGAAGGAATGATGCTAAAGCTGAAACTCCAGTCCTTTGGCCACCTCATGCGAAGAGTTGACTCATTGGAAAAGACTCTGATGCTGGGGGGGATTGGGGGCAGGTGGAAAAGGAAAAGACAGAGGATGAGATGGCTGGATGGCATCACTGACTCGATGGACGTGAGTCTGAGTGAACTCTGGAAGTTGGTGATGGACAGGGAGGCCTGGCATTCTGCAATTCATGGGGTGGCAAAGAGTCAGACACGACTGAACGACTGAACTGAACTGAACACATATATATGGAATTTAGAAAGATGGTAATGTTGACCTTGTATGTGAGACATCAAAAGAGATATAGATGTATAGAACAGTCTTTTGGACTCTGTGGGAGAGGGCGAGGGTGGGATGATTTGGGAGAATGGCATTGAAACATGTATATTATCATATGTGAAACGAATCACCAGTCCAGGTTCGATGCATGATACAGAATGCTCAGGGCTGGTGCGCTGGGATGACCCAGAGGGAGGGTATGGGGAGGTAGGTGGGAGGGGGGTTCAGGATGGGGAACACAAGTACACCAGTGGCAGATTAATGTCAATGTATGACAAAACCAATACAATACTGTAAAGTAATTAGCCTGAAATTAAAATAAATAAATTTTTATGGAAAAAAAAACACAGTTAAACCAGTTGGCTAAGAGTAAAATCACAATTGCCTTCTCTGAATACTCCAAAAGAAATTCCTAATGCATTTAAAGGTTCACTGTAAATATGAATAAAAAATATCATTTTCTATCCATTAAAAGATAGAAGTATTGAAAAAAAGACTACTGAATTTCACAACATAGATTAATCTACCATAAAAATTTTTATTTTTTTTACATTTCTCTGCATAAAAGTTTTGGTAACTGCAGAGATCAAAATATATAAATCTATGAAAATTGTTTAGATACTATAAGAAAGAGGTTTTATTGGGATAGAGACAAAATGGAGATTACAAATTCTTAATACCTTAATGTGCATGCAGAAGGGACTACAGATTGCTGTTTCAAGGAACTCATCAGTTGAAGAAAGGAGCTAAAATAAGAGAGGAAATAAAAAGCACTTTTATGGTATATTTACTTATAATTAAATAAAATTATTGTCTATTTTAATGATATAATGTAACATTTTATTCTTTAATTAATATTTATAGACTATACCATAAAAGGGATGGATATTTAAATGAAACAATTTAGTACAGTTGATATTTTGAACATTTTCAATATCTGAGATTTTTTATTATTATGCATTAGCTATTTGCTAAGTCACTTCAGTCGTGTCCAACTCTGTGTGACCCCTGAGACAAGGCTCCCCCATCCCTGGGATTCTCCAGGCAAGAACACTGGAGTGGGTTGCCATTTCCTTCTCCAATGCATGAAAGTGAAAAGTGAAAGTGAAGTTGCTCAGTCGTGTCCGACTCCTAGCGACCCCATGAACTGCAGCCTACCAGGCTCCTCCACCCATGGGATTTCCCAGGCTGAGTACTGGAGTGGGTTGCCATTGCCTTCTCCATTAGCTATTTAGTAGAATGTTAATATGCAGGTTGGAAATACCAATTAACCAATTCCTTTTTGTTATATTATTACACTACATAGTAATTAGTATTATTTGGGAAAGCAAATATGAATAATCCAAGACCTTCTGAGTGCCATGTTAGTAAGTAACACTGTTTGGTATCTTTCAGAGTTTTCATATCATTATTTAGAAAAAAGAATAAGATAGTTACAGAGACATGCCACCCCCAATAATCTGACTCACTGTAACTTCTGGTATAAAAATAACACATTTATATGTCATTATTTGTACAGTAAACATGAAGTAATCAGAAAGATTTGAAAAAAAAATAATTGTTTTAGGTGAAGCAATGAACAGTAAGTATAGTTCAGTCAGGTAGATCAGAGGGAAAGTTAGTCAAGGGCAAACTGGGCAAGGTTCAAAATGAAGTTAACTTCATAAAGCTGCAGCTGAATGCTTGCAGTGATACTAATACAATCTTTAGATCAACATGACCTACTAGCTCTGTTTTATATAATGGTCATAGATGGATAACACACAATGACAGTATCATGAAATCTGATAAAATTAGTTTCATTGGAACATAACCCTTCATAACATTTAAAGAACCACAGTCCCTAATTCAGTGCCCTCAAAGTATTAACTTCATGGATGTATTTTAATAGTTATGAGAAAATGACTCGGTAAAATCAGTAGATCAGGGAACTGATGAGCCAAATGTTAAGCCTAGCTTCATTTTCTAAATTATAGAAAGAGAATGGATAACTGGATTATATTGGCCAATTTTCTTCCTCTGACAAGGAGCCATGCCTGCTTTAAAATATTATTTTCATTCTGTAATATATTTTTTGAAAGTCGATGCATGTTATTTACTCCCATTTCTTTTTAGTTGAATTGTAAAGATACTTAAACAGTGTCTTCAGTGAATATTATATGTACCGCTAGACTGAGCCCCCAGTCCATCATGTTCAAGCCAAACTATAATTGACTGTCTTCTTTTGACAATGTAAATACCTTCCCCTGGGTACACAGACAAATGCATGGCCACTGAGGAGTTTTATGTTGTCTTCATCCACTTTATTTCTCCAAATATTGCAGGCAGATTTTTATTTTAGTGTACTAGACACTATTAATATACCATGGGCTTCCCTGGTGACTCAGACAGTAAAGAATCTGCCTGCAATACAGGAGACCCGGGTTCAGTCCCTGGATTGGTAAGATTCCCTGAAGAAGGGAATGGCAACCCACTCCAGTGTTCTTGCCTGGAGAAGTTCATGGACAGAGGAGCCTGGTGGGCTACAGTTTATGAGGTCCCATAGAGTTGGACAGAACTGAGCAACTATCACTTTCACTTTCTTTCAGATGTTATTGTATATTAACTGCTTAGATACTCCAAAACATTGTGATCATCCTTTATAAACATGTTTACAACAATCATGCTAATTTCATTCAGCATTAACATATTACAATGGTATCCTCAGAATTAAATAATTTCACTCTTGTAATACAGTAATGAAAAGAAGACTGCCATTCACACTCTATTGAAAGAAACAGAAGCTTCCAAAGTTAAAATACCATGCTGAGAGTGCTAGAACAGAGATATTCAAAGATAGATATACCTGATCTTACCTTCAAATTACTATGAATAACCATTTTCTATGGGATTGTTTGTTTTGAATTTCCTGTAGAAACTAAGGAAGTCACATGCTTCTATATTTTTTATATAAAAAATTACATCCATGTCCTTAATCTGATATTTTAGGACTTCTCCTCAGTCTCCTCCACAATCATCTTTCCATTACAATTTTTGTGCTATTTCCCTGAATTTGCTTTTTGTATGTCCAACATTTGGAACACCCCCGCCTTAGAGTAACATGTTTCTAAATGAAGTGCGTTACATCAGTTCTGGAACAAATGGTAACTTTTCTTGGAATATTTTCCCAATGACACTGATTGCTACCAAAATTCTCCTGCTAAATTTAGCTATGCTTCTGTCTTGACATTTCCCATATGCCTATTCAATTATAGCTTTCTGTCTGTATTTTTAATCCATCTAATATGGCATATAAGTTAAATATAAACCTAATAATAATGATGATAATAGCATGAACTGTAAAAAAAAAACAAAACAAAACAAACAGCTAGGCTGTCTTTTAAACACGTGTATACCTGTGGCAGATTCATGTTGATGTATGGCAAAATCAATACAATATTGTAAAGTAATTAACCTCCAATTAAAATAAATAAATTTATATTAAAAAATAAAAATATATTTTACATAGAGCAACGTATACAAAAAAGAACAGCTAGGCTTTTTTTTAATAAATATATATACTTGACATAGAGCAATGCATACATTTGGGCTTCCCTCATAGCTCAGTTGGTAAAGAATCCGCTGCCACTGCAGGAGACCCCAGTTTCATTTCTGGGTTGCAAAGACCCCCTGGAGAAGGCAAAGGCTACCCACCCCAATATTCTGGTCTGGAGAATTTCATCTACTGTATTGTCCATGGGGTCGCAAAGAGTAGGACTCAACTTAGTGACTTTCACTGTCAATGTATACATTTAAGGCTTACAGAATATTAATTTGATAAATTTTTATTATAATATGATTACCATTGTAGAAATAATTAGCTTCCTTATCACATTATATGACTGTCCTTTCCATTTAGTGGTTGGAATCTAAGTTCAGTTCATTTAGCAAGTTTGTTGATACAATTCAACATTGTTGTTTATATTTGCTAAACTGTGCATTTTATGTGGGTTTTATGGAAACATAAATTGATTCAACCACTATGTAAAATAACATAACAGTTCTTCAAAAAATTAAATATAGATCTCACATATGGTAAGCAATTCCACTTGCAATTATGCAACCAAAGGAAATAAATGGGATATTGATAAATATCTGTACTTCCATGTTCATGGCAACATTATTTACAGTAGCCAAGATATGAAAATTACCTAAATTCTCATCAATAGATGAATGGATAAAGATAATGTGGTCTATATATAAAGAGAATAGAATATTGTTTAGCCATGAAAATGAAGGACATCCTGCAATTTGTTGCAACATGGATGCAAACTGAACATATTTTACCAAATGAAATAGGCTGGACAGAGAAAGACAAGAATGGTATTACATATATATGCAAAGAAATAAATTGTGATTAGTAGGCATGGTGTTTCTGGGGATAGGAAATAAATTTTTTAAGGATTCAAGCAGCTAATCTTGACTGAATATTCATTATATTTGAAGATATTGTCCTTGGAATGTCTATGAACTCTACCTATACAACTCTTATATTACTGTTTCTTTAATGATGCTAGTGATGCCACTCAACATTCAAAAAGCTATGATCATGGTAACTGGTCCCATCACTTCATCAAATAGATGGAGAAACAATGGAAACAGTGAGAGACTTTATTTTGGGGGCTCCAAAATCACTGCAGATGATGACTGCAGCCATGAAATTAAAAGATGCTTGCTTCTTGGAAGAAGAGCTATGATCAACATAGACAGCACATTAAAAAGCAGAGACATTGCTTTGCTGATGAAGGTCTGTTTACTCAAAGCTATGGTTTTCCCAGTAGTCATGTATGGATGTGAAAGTTGAACTGTAAAGAAAGCTGAGCACTGAAGAATCGATGCTTTTGAACTGTGGTGTTGGAAAAGACTCTTGAGAGTCCCTTGGACTGCAAGGAGTCAAACCAGTCCATCTTAAAGGAAATCAGTACTGAATATTAATTGGAAGGACTGATACTGAAGCTGAAACTCCAATACTTTGGCCACCTGATGCCAAGAACTGACTCATTGGAAAAGACCCTGATGCTGGGAAACATTGAAGGCGGATGAGAAGGGGACGACAGAGGATGAGATGGTTGGTTGGCATCACCTACTTGAGGCACATGAGCTTGGGCAAGCTGCAGGAGTTGGTGATGGACAGGGAAGCCTGGCATGTAGCATTCCATGAGGGTCGCAAAGATTCAGACATGACTGAGTGACTGAACTGAACTGAATGACACCAATAACCATTCACAATCAACAAATCAGAAAACCAGAGTAGGAGAGGTTAGTTTATAAAATGACATCTCATCATTTTTGCCATTTTCTAGTATAAATAATTCATAGGTTGTCCCACTAGTTAAAAGGAGAAGATCAGTACAGGTGTGAATACCAAGAGGCAGGAATGGTTTGGGACGTGGTAGAGTCTCTCTACCTCCGTCCGTCTTTTGGCCACCAGTGATCCATATCCTTCTGACAGGAAAAATGCATTCACCTCTTCCCCAGGTCTGTAAGAGTCCCATCCCATTAAACTATTTGCTCTAAGTTCAGATACTCAACACCAAAATCAGGTTCAGGTTCAGACGAATCTCCTGGGTGTAGTCTTTTCAACCTGTCATTCTATTAATGTAAAACTAAATAAAAAATTGTATGTTCCCATACTCATTCAATATACAGTGGTGAGAGAGTCAAGATGAGAGACATACACAAGTCTGCTCAAAAAGGTAACAATAAAGGTGTAAAGAATCCACTGGCTTGTAGTGATTTTAAACTGAAGTAAAAACATGTTAGATGTTCTTTCATTAGACTTCAAAGCCTGGGAATAATTCTGTATGACTTTTTCCCCTAGTTGGTATACTTCATTCCAGTCTCCCATTCATCGTTCTTCCATGAAAGCAGTCTGGTTTGGTGGCTAAGTAGTTACATCAGCTTGCTTCCTGCCTAAGAATTTCAGAAGTATGAAAGTCTCTTTTCATTTTCCACTCTCCTTGTTCTGTTCTGTCTAAGCTGGACCTGTATTCCCTAAATTAACTGTCTCAAAATTCATGTAAATCTTTTAAGGATTACATAGGATTTCATTTCACAGGACAAGGCCTACATTCACAAATTGCTTCTAGATAATTCCTAGAACATGCTGAAAGGACTTAGAGGCAACATGATTAAGGTTCCTGGTGGTTTAGTCCCTAAATTGTGTCCAACTCTTGCTACCCCAGGACTGTAGCCTGCCAGACTCCTCTGTCCATGGGATTCTCCAGGCAAGAATACTGGAGTGGACTGCCATTTCCTTCTCTGGGGGATCTTTCTGACCCAGGAATTGAACCTAAGTCTCCTGCATTGCAGGCAGATTACCAACTGAGCTATGAGGGAAGGTTTCCTAGAAGCTTCCCAAGAAGTACTAACGTTAAATTTAGAGGATCTGAGACAAAACTTCAGTCTTTTAAAAGAATCAATAGATCTTTTGAGGTTTTAGGGAAAAGTTGCATAGTCATACCCTCAGTATTTTCCCTAGACCAAGTTTTTTCTAAAAGGCATGCCCTTTTGACAGTTCTTAGAAATAATTTCTTAATTTTAGCACCTTCTTTTAATATGGAAAAGCTCAGAATTTTCAAAATTATCAAGTTCCTTTTCACAGTTCTTTCCTTAAATAATCTTTCTCCTCTTACATTTTTACAAGCAGAGAGAGGAAACCAAGTGGCATCTTCCAGACTTTGCTTGGGGCCTCCCTGCCTAGAGACCTCCCAATGAAAGAATCGAGTTTGCTGTTTCCATGTTCTCCTTTCCACATCACTTCTGAAGAGAATTTCACTACTTCCACTCTCTGTAGGTGCACGGCAGGTAGCTCCTTTACTCCACTTTCTAATAAAATGTTCTTCAATCCTTCTGAGCCATCATTGACAATGTTTTCAAAGTTCTGATTGACAGTTGTCTGTTCAAGTATATTAAACCTTTTTCTATCTTGCTTTTGAACGTTTATCATCCCCTGTCCACTGCTCATTCCAAAGTCACTCCCACATGTTTGATTACTAATTAGAGTAGCACTTCACTTCCAGGTTCTTCTTGTTTGGTGTCTAAGTCCTGTCCAACTCTTTGTGACCCCATGGACTGCAGCCCACCAGGCTTCTCTGTCCATGGGATTTCCCAGGTAAGAACACTGGAGTGGATTGCCATTTCCTTCTTCAGAGGATTTTCCTGACCCAGGGATCAAACCCATGTCTCCTGCTTGGCAGGTGGATTCTTACTACAGAGCCAGCTTAGCTGCTTATTTAATATCTCAGAGTTGTGAGAGTCAGAAACCCAAGAACGGCTTAACTGACACTCAGGATCCCTCATAAGAATCCAAACAATTCATTTGCCATAGCTGGGATCTCCTTTGAGGCTATACTGAGGAAAGATGCTCCATCTAACTCATATGGTTGTTACATGCAGAGAATGAAATGGGACCCTTATCTTGCATCACTCATGAAAATGAACTCAAAATAGATTAAAGATTTAAACATAAGATGAAAATGAAACACTTTCAGAAGGAAGCATAGGGATAAACTTCCTTGACATTGATCTGACAGTGATTTCCTGTATGACACCAAAAGTACAAGCAACAAAAGTAGAAACAAATAAGTGGAATAACATCAATCTAATAAGCTTCTGAAAAGCAAAAGAAACAGTGGGACGAAAAGGCTGACTACAGAATATGAGAATATATTGCAAATCACATATCTGATAAGAAGTCAATATTCAAAATATACAAAGAACTCATATAACTCCATAGCAAAAATGAAATAAAAATCTGATTTAAAAAAAAAAAAAAAAAAGGCAGAGAGGAACTAAAGAGGCACTTTTCCAAAACAGACTTACAGAGGCCAACAGGTACAAGAAAAGATGTTCAACATCACTAATTATTAGGAAAAGATAACTCAAAACTGCTATGAAATATCACCTCATACTTGTTGGAATGTCTACCATTAAAGAAACAAATAAAAACAAGAGATAGTGATAGCAAGGAAGAGAGGAAGAGAGGCTTTGAGCACTGTTGATGGTAATGTAAATTACGCAGGCACGATGGACATTATGGAGTTTCCTTAGGAGAATAAAAATAGAACTGCCTTTATCTTTACTTTTCTAAAAGGAGAAACTGAACGCAAATCCCATATTTATTAGCTGTGTGTTGTTGTGAGGCATGATTCCTGATTATTAATACACGAAATAATCGTAATTATCTCCTACTGTATCTAAACTGTATCATGTACATTTTTTTAAGAAGATAAATTGTTTAAAAAGATAGAGTAATATCTTCACAGTGATTCAGTAATCTTAAAGAGATACAAAACAGAAAAGAGAGAAAGAGAGAGAAAGATTCAAATTTAACAGTCTCTCATCCAGCTCCTCAGAATTTACAAATAAAACTGAATTTTTCTTAAGGGTGTAATAAAATGTGTAATAATAATTCCGGATGTTCAAGCTGGTTTTAGAAAAGGCAGAGGAACTAGAGATCAAATTGCCAACATCCGCAGGATCATCAAAAAAGCAACAGACTTCCAGAAAAGAGCATCTCTCTCTGCCTTATTGACTATGCCAAAGCCTTTGAGTGTGTGGATCACAATAAACTGTGGAAAATTCTGAAAGTAATGGGAATACCAGGATACTCGACCTGCCTCTTGAGAAACCTGTATGCACGTCAGGATGCAACTTAGAACAGGACATGGAACAACAGACTGGTTCCAAATAGGAAAAAGAGTATGTTAAGATGATACTGTAAAAGTGCTGCACTCAATATGCCAGCAAATTTGGAAAACTCAACAGTGGCCACAGGACTGGAAAAGGTCAGTTTTTATTCCAATGCCAAAGAAAGGCAATGCCAAAGAATGCTCAAACTACCGCACAATTGCACTCATCTCACATGCTAGTAAAGTAATGCTCAAAATTCTCCAAGCCAGACTTCAGCAATACATGAACCGTGAACTTCCTGATGTTCAAACTGATTTTAGAAAAGGCAGAGGAAGCAGAGATCAAATGCCAACATCCACTGGATCATGGAAAAAGCAAGAGAGTTCCAGAAAAACATCTATTTCTGCTTTATTGACTATGCCAAAGCCTTTGACTGTGTGGATCACAATAAACTGTGGAAAATTCTGAGAGAGATGGGAATATCAGACCACCTGACCTGCCTCTTGAGAAATCTGTATGCAGGTCAGGAAGCAACAGTTAGAGCTGGAAATGGAACAACAGACTGGTTCCAAATAGGAAAAGGAGTATGTCAAGGCTGTATAATGTCACCCTGCTTATTTAACTTCTCTGCAGAGTACATCATGAAAAACACTGGGCTGGAAGAAGCACAAGCTGGAATCAAGATTTCTGGGAGAAATATCAATAACCTCAGATATACAGATGACATCACCCTTATGACAGAAAGTGAAGAGGAACTAAAGAGCCTTTTGATGAAAATGAAAGAGGAGCGTGAAAAAGTTGGCTTAAGGTTCAACATTAAGAAAACTAAGATCATGGCATCCAGTCCCATCGCTTCATGGCAAATAGATGGGGAAACAGTGGGAACAGTGGCTGACTTTATTTTGGGGGGCTCCAAAATCACTGTCAATGGTGATTGCAGCCATGAAATTAAAAGATGCTTACTCCTTGGAAGGACAGTTATGACCAACCTAGATAGCATATTAAAAAGTAGAGATGTTACTTTACCAAGAAAGGTCCTTCTAGTGAAGGATATGGTTTTTCCAGTAGTCATGTATGGATGGGAGAGTTGGACTACAAAGAAAGCTAAGTGCAGAAGAATTGACACTTTGAACTGTGTTGTTGGAGAAGATTCTTGAGAATCCCTTGGATTCCAAGGAGATCTAATCAGTCCATCCTAAAGGAGATCAGTCCTGGGTGTTCATTGGAAAGATTTATGTTGAAGCTGAAACTCCAATACTTTGGCCACCTGATGCGAAGACTTGACTCATTTGAAAAGACCCTGATGCTGGGAAAGATTGAGGGCAGGAGGAAAAGGGGACAACAGAGGTTGAGATGTTTCGATGGCATCCCGACTCAATGGACTTGAGTTTGGGTAGACTCCGGGAGTTGATGATGGACAGGGAGACCTGGTGTGCTCCAGTTCATGGGGTCACAAAGAATCAGACATGACTGAGCAACTGAATTGAACTTAGCTGAACTGAATCTTTAAAATTAATCAACTTTCATGCCATTCTAAATTTTAGTATTTTAAATAGGCAACAGAGATATATGGATCAGCCATTATCCCCTATATTTCTGACCATTCTTACCTTTCATACATTCATATTTTCTGTCACTCTGCATAATTTTTTTTCTTTTTTCTTTCTTGATCAGCTTCACAGATCATTTGCTTGCAATATAGCATAATTGGTTTTCTCCTTGACGTGTTCTGAGTACATGGTTTTATGTTAAGGGTTTGAACAATGGGGCATATATCTCCAACTGCCCAATAAACCAAATTTATGGCAGTAAAGCTTGATTTTTAAGCTATCATTGACAAGGAAAGCAATTTATCTTTTGCTTCCATTGAATTCATTTTCCATATTGGAGCAAGCTGTTTTGGAAAAAATAAAACTTTTTTTCCCTTTGCTTCCCCTTGGCCTTTTTAAATCAATTATCCCTTTTGTTTTTGAAGCCCAGGGACTAAAAATAAACTATGTTCAACTATAATCCCTCATTTTATTTCCCTTTCATTGCCAATTATCTGTTCAAATTAGTATACAACAAATGCTCCTACTTCGTTATGCTCATTCAATAAATTTTTTAATGAAGAAGAGTAATGAAGACACCATTCTTTCCTGTCATCTTAACTCCTTGATCTTAACTGTTTGATCTTCATGACCACATCTTCTGTCCATGAAATATCCTCTTAAGTCTGACCTTTTTTCTAGGCTCTGTATCATGTCTCATTTATGTCAAATTGAATGCCAAATTTCAAATTTATATTTGGTCCATATCTTCTATATATCAGCCTCTCTCCATGTTATCCATATATTTACCTTTAAGCATTTCCTGTCTCTTATTATTTGATTACATGAGTAACTACCAAATTGTGGATACCTCTACTTTCTGTGATTTAGTCCAGAATTTTCAACTACACTTGGGACCTTAAATGTAACGGCCCTTTATCTGTAAATTACTGTAAGTGAATAAAGATCATGTTCTCAAATCCACCCTCTTGAGTTTCCCATTTGGAAAATAACACAGAGTTTATCACCTCTTATAATAACACATACAGTACTATTTACATAATATCTCCAGTATATATAACTTTTTAAATTCTTTCAACACCTATCACTGCTCATTTAGCTAGCCACTTATTGCTTGCACTTTAGTTGGTATTTGCTAAATAAGAACTCTGAGCAAGCATTGTTCCAGGTTCTGAAATATAAAAATGAATAAGATAGTGGTAAGACATGACTTACTTTTCCAACAAGCCCATCTATTTGGCATTCATATTATTACATATAATATTTTGTGGACATTTTCCTATGATTTAAAGTAAAAATGATGCAATAAAAATAACACCCTAAAATGTAGCTTTAAATTGTAATCAACCTGATCAAGTACATTCTTCTATCTAAACAAAAATATTTTATTTGATCAACATAATCAGCATATTTTTTTTTCCCAAATAAACTTAGGTTTGGGTGTTTAATTAGTGAAGAATCTATAAAGTTTGGGCTTAGAGTAGTGAATTAAGGAAGTAACAAGTTTTGTTTACACATTTGTTGGCCCCAAACTCCCTGTCTCTGGCAATAAGGGTACTCTCCTACCTGTAGATTTAGGGAACTCACTTTTCACAGAGAAATTTATGTCCTGCTTTCAGGCAGACAGAGGAGGAGGGTCAGAGCTGAGCCCCAACATGCATATCCATGTGTAAAGCACGCTTCTATTACCCAAAGTGGAGTCAGCAGAACAAAATAAGTAATTGAGTTTAAGGCTCTATCTTTTGTGAGGTTCCTTTCCATAACATACAATTTTACAGTAACTCTAGCAATGTACAACTAAGGTGTTTTGTTTGTTACAACTACTGGATTTTTGTCTTATACACACATTTTGTGAAATTAATACTGGTTGCTTCTTCATGTCATAGACTCTTGTTATTTTATGATGCATGTGCCTTTGAACAGTCTAACTTTACAGTGGCTTGAACCTAATTATTATGAGAATACTTAAAAGGTGACCATTTAATTCCTTGAAAACCCTCTTTTTTTATGCCAAAAGAACAGAGATAAAACTCCAAAGACTGTATTTTAAGGCTCTTCATTATCTGCCTCATATGCGCATGTTTAATTTTGTATTTTACTGTTAATCTAAGAAGATGAGGAAGGCTGAATCTTATTCCTGTTGTACAACAAGCATTGATTACAACCCATGCCTTTTATTTCCATTTTCTCTACCTACATGCCATTCATTTATCTCAGCAGATATAAACTCAGTTTTCTTTCCTAATTCATCTTGTCAAGAGAAAACTGTAATTTATAAAATAGTTTATTCTTTCTTAATTAAGTTATGCTGTCCTTATGGTAGAGACTTATACTTGGCTCATTTTATAACTGGAACATAATGGCTAACACCTGGTCCAAGAAATATGACTAATAGAAGTTTTTTTAGACAGAGTAGAAAACTCAGAGCAGTTTAACTATACACATGAACAAATCATAAGTCAGCATGCAAAAAATAGATCTTTTAGTCAAAGAATTATACATTGAATGTGAAAGCATCAGTGCTTTTAAGGAATAAATCACAGAGATGTAGAGTTTACTTTCGACCCTCTGATCTTTCTGAGTAAGAAAGACCTTTTAACCATGCTGAATACTGGATGTGCAGCAGTTTTATCCAGGGGATCTTCCCAACCCAGGGATCAAATCCAGGTCTCCTGCATTGCAGGCAGATTCTTTACCACCTGAGCTACCAGGGAAGCCCTAGAATACTGGAATGGGTAACTTATCCCTTCTCCAGGAAATCCTCCCAGCCTAGGAATCCAACCAGGATCTTCTGCCTTGCAGGTGGATTCTTTGCCAGCTGAACTACCAGGGAAGTTTTAACCATGCTAAATTTGTGCAGATTACTTCAAAAAAAAAAATAGCAAAAGGAATATAAAATAAAAAAAAAAAGAAACCCTACTGTTTTGAAACTGCGATCATATTTAAGCACTATTTGTACCCAAACTGGAACTGAGCTTTTATTTTCTTTTTTTCCCACCAGGCAACCCCTGAACATAAGAAAATACATGAAAAATTTTATAAGATAATTTTGTTACTTGGGACTGATGCTTGGGATAATCCAGAGAGAGAGTGTGGGGCGGGAGGGGGGAGGTGGGGGTCGGGATTGGGAGTTCATGTACACTCGTGGCTGATCCATGTCGATGTGTAGCAAAGCGAATACAGTATTGTAAAGCAAAACAAACTAAAAAAAATAAAAATTAAAAAAAAAGATAATTTTGTTAAACTTACTTCAGAGAGTCACATTCAAATTCAAATTTAATAAGTTATATAGTTTCTATAAGCAATACATATGTAGGTTAGGTCTGTAGGAAGACACAAAATCTAATATGCTGTTGTCTTCATGTAGAAATCCATAGTTGAGAAAGGTTACAGACACAAAATATTTAAGATTATGTTATAATGAACTTTCCATATATTTTCAAAGGGTGAATGAGTCACCACCCTAGATTTTAAAATAATTTTTAGAATAAAACATAACACCTGTTCATATATCCTTTTATTTAGCAAAGAATGAGTTCTTGGTCAGCTCTATGTATGAAGCACCTGTAAGCAAATGGGAAACACTTCCAAAAGGAAATGTACATTATTCGAGTTCCATTCTCTAAGGAATACTATGTAGCTAATTTCTCCTTTCTAAATATCTTCCCATTGTTAATGGCATCACATGTGTGGTGGGTAAATGTACGTGTGTGGGTTTGAGTGTACATGAATTACTGACACGTGCTGCTACTGTTGTTTAGTGGTTAAGTCATGTTCAACTCTTTGTGACCCCATGGACTGTAGCCGGCCAGGCTCCTCTGTTCCTGGGTTTTCCAGGCAAGATTACTGGAGTGGGTTTCTGGTGTACACCCTATGCCCCCTGAAATAAGGTATTTCAAAGGATACCCATTGTAACATTTTCATGGCATTTTTTTCTACATATAACTTTTTTCTATAAACAGATCAAGATGGTTAAAAAAGTTGTTTTTTTTTAAGTTATCATAGTGTATAAATTTGATTATATTAAAAAGTTCAAAAGATGTGTCCCACTTTCCATAGGAATGTTCTGGGGCTCTCAGCAGGCACAAGTGCATTGTGATGCATGAGTATATAGTAAGAACAGGGAAGTGTTTCTTGATATACAGAGTCAGAAGATTTACCAATTGACCAGTTTGGGACCATTCTGTATTTCTGCCCAATTTGAATGAGATTTGGTAGACTTCACAAACTTCCTATGTTTCATGCCAAGAAAGTGAAGCTACAGAGTATGACTCCTTTGGCTGACATCAGTGATGGCAAGTTTACTGGGTGGATTTCAGATCATCCCAGAGATAACTGGTAAGACATGACTCTGTTCTCTGCTCCCTTCTCCACAAAAGTAGCTCTCAGAGTTCAATAACTGAATTTAAGTGATTTAAGAAAAGTTTAATTTATAAAATCATGGACTCATTCCAGTAAAAGATATCTGGAAAAGAATGCAGATTTGTGCTCTTACCTATAAATGGACTATCTAAACTACAAGTCTGATGAACATCAGTAAGTTTGAGAAGAGATTAAAACTCTACCTTTGGGAGAACTCTGTTCCCACTGTCTTCGGTCATACCTCGCTTCAGTATTTAAAACTCCACACGTCCAAAGATAATTAATTGTACTTTATAGTTAGCAATGTGAGAACAGATTTGAAAAGTGCTGCCATGTATATATTTATATATTTAGCTAAATTATATCATAGAATAACCCATGACTTGCTTCGCAGCATAAATATTTTGAGTTATACTGAGCATTATCCATTTCAACAAAAGAAAGAGAAAAAAAGGCATAAGCAGTGGTGAGAGAAGAGAAGAGTAATGTGTGGCAATTCATCCATTCATTAACACATTCTCGATAGGCACATATGGCACGCCTGCCGTACTGGAAAAGCTGAGGGATTTGTGAATACGTAAATGAATAAAACAGGCTCTACAGCTTAAGGAATTCACTACCTCCAAATACCTGCATAGCATTCATCACGGAAGAACAATGTTCTACAAGCTACTCACAAGAGAATGAACATGCAGAGCAGAATTGCAGTTTACCAAAAATATGAAATTCACTTTGAAAATAAGCATATCTCTCTCAGCTATGGTGGCTTTCCTGGAGAATTCATAGATTTTACCTGTTAATTTGACAATTCTGCAGAAATCAGTCTTACGAACAGATGCAAACCAACTGGGGAACACCAGCTGTTGGAAACTTACCCAAGCCTGCTCCCTCTGAGAAGAAGAAAGCTTCCTCAGTGCTCATTCACATAGCCCATTCCCATCAGACTCCTCCAACATCACTTTCCTTGGAGAACATGAGAAGTCCCAGAGAAGTCCTCTGGTGGGGGTTCTCCCTCTTCTCAAAAACATACATCCCCAATAAAATTGGAAATATGCTTTTTAAAATGTCTTCATCTCCATATTTGATGGATAGTGGGTACATTGGCTTCAATAATGCTCCCTCTGCAGACAAATGCATGTCCACATAGAACCCCAGAAATGTTTTGAGGTTTATGGTCTTTCCAGAAGAAATTAGTTAAGTTAAAATGAGGTCCTAGATCCAATATCTGGTGTCCTCATAAGAAAAAGAAAAGACTCCCAGAGTCACTGAAATATAGAAGGAAGACCACGTGACGATTAAGGCAGAGACTGGAGCAATACAGCTGTAAGTCAAAGAAAGTCTAGGACTGCCAGTAATGACCAACTAGAAGGATAAGTAAGGAAGGATTCCTCCAAGGAGAGAGGAAGGATGGGCATGCAAACACTTTGAATTTGAACTTCTTGCCTCCAGAGCTACGAGGCAATAAATATCTATTTATTAAGGCAATCAAATGCATGATGCTTTATGGGAAACAAATATGGTAGAAGTGGTCATTTTGGTTAAAACTGAAATTAACAGCTGTGAATATTTTAACTCATAAAGTTAAATGGAAACTTTTACCACAAGAAGAAAATAATTAAATGGAATCCAGAAAACTAGTAGCTTTTAGTGTATTTTTTACTTGATACAGCAACCTAAAGACTGAAGGCATATATTATAAATATATTTTAAGCATTCCTGACAAAACCCTCCTCTCTTTCATCTGTTTCCTTAGGGTTGAAAGGCTTAGCTACAGTTTGAAATACTTCATAAAGATAAGTTTATGGATTCAGCATTTAATGAGACTCTTTCAGGAAATATATATATATATAATTAAAAGTATAAATCAAGACTTAAACCCAGCTAAAAGGATTGCTACTAAAGATCACATCAATTCATGCAATATTCCCTAGAGTTTCGCACATTGGAGGTGGAAAAAAAAAAAAAAAAACTTGCAGAAAATGCTTATGCTCAAATTGTAGTAATAAGGAGAAAAGGAAGTAGGCTTTGTATCCCACAAGGAAGGCTTTTTTTGTGTTTATTTCTTTGGTCGTTTTGTTTTTCTTTAACATATCAAGATGCATAATCTCCAACATTCTTAGGCAATGGAAAATTCTTGAGTTAGCTTTCCAAAACAGATGCATCTTTCTGCCAAGAATGTGGTCCTCTGTGCTAAGAATATAGGGTGAGTTCTGTGTCAAATAAGTTAGCTGCCACCCCTGAAAGCATGTGAGAGGGTCAGACTGGGACCACACAACACTTTCTACCATATGGGCTGGCTGATGCATTTCAGTCTATTCAGGAAAACTGGCGAAGGTTTTTATATTTGTTCACCTCTTGCACATTTTTTCTCCTTTCTTATTCATCTCCATTACTCCTTGCTTTCTTCCCTTTCTTCTTTCTTTCTCAAGTATTTTATCTTAGTCAGACACGACTGAGCGACTGAACACTTCATTCCCTTCCTTATGATTTTATATTTTCTATGTTGTAGTAACTAGCATATGCTATTTATTTTATTTATTATAAAAACAATAGTTCTGGTTAACAAGAAAAGATAATTCCTCTATATGTACAAGAAAACCATCCCACTAGATACTTACTGAAGCATTTAGCTGGTTATAGCTTTACCTTTATTCTTGTTCATCACTCTGTTGATGAACTAAAATTTTTTTAGTACTAGGACTTGTTGAGTTACAGAGAAAACTAATTTCTCATTCATTTTCTCATAGCTAAACCATCCTTTAGCTTCTTACAGCCATGCACAAGTGACTAAGTTACACAGTCTTTTATTTATTGGGCAAATATCTAAGATGAAAGGAAAGACAATTTGTATGCTGAATCTGAAATTTTATATGTGTGAAATGACATATATTACATAGTATAAAATAAATAACCATCAGATAGTATAGTGACTATTAGAATTTTTAAATAGTACCCCTTTGATTATTAAGGAGTAGGAAAGCTATTCCTATTGTAAAATGGATTACAGAGTCCTTAATGTGTGAAATAAAATTTGGTCGACATATTTCAGTCTAATGACAGAACAAAGGCAACAATACATGTTTGAAAAGAGAAAGGCAACAATACATGTCTTGTAAAATTAATGAGGAGTTTTTGCCAGTGTCAACGTGAATATATAACCATCAAAAATGAATATTTAAAAGATGATATGGTAATTGAGAATACATGCTTTTAATGTCTAGTTAGTCTTACATTACTATGAAAAAACAATAAAATAAGTCAGGTTAGGTCATTTTACTAATGCTACAGAAGAAAATTGTTCATCATACCACCCTAAGGCAGATTCACAGGAATTATATTTTACTATTTTACTTTTGTGGTAATTTTATTTTTTCCCCAGCTTTTGAATGCATAAAATGTCAAGAAAGAAAGTGCTTCCAAGTAAAATACAATACATATCAACTCAAAGAATTACATCAAAAATGCTAACTTGCTATTTTCTCAATATGGATAATAGCTTTGCTTAAGGGTACTGAAAGCTAAAATGGTATTGCATGTTGTCAAGAGGGCAGAGATTGTTGAAACATGCTGCTTCATAGAAGAAAAACAAAAATGTTTTATGTATAAAAATACTTATATGAAATGGGAAATGGAGTCTGTAAACTATCACAACATCTCTTTTCCTTTGCAATTATATTTTGAGATGTCATAAGAAAATCAAATATCATATTTTAACACATATATGTGGAATCTAGAAAAATGGTACTATTAATCTATTTGCAGGGCAGAAACAGAGACCCAAGGCTTTCCAGGTGGCTTACTGGTAAGGAATCTGCCTGCCAGTGCAAGAGGAGTGGTTTGATCCCTCAGTCGGGAAGGTTCCCTAGAGAAGGAAATGTCAACCCACTCCAGTAACTTTCCTGGGAAAACCTCACAGAAAGAAGAGCCTGACAGGCTACAGTCCATGGGGTCACAAAAAGGCCTGACACATCTTAGTGTCTAAGAGACAACAAGAGAGACACAAATGTAGAGAAAGGATTTGTGATCACAACAAGGAAAGAGAATGGTACAAACTGAGCAAGTAGCATTGACATATAGGAGAAGGCAATGGCACCCCATTCCAGTACTCTTGCCTGGAAAATCCCATGGATGGAGGAGCCTGGTGGGCTGCAGTCTATGGAGTCGCTGAATCGGACATGACTGAGCGAATTCACTTTCGCTTTTCACTTTCATGCATTGGAGAGGGAAATGGCAACCCACTCCAGTGTTCTCGCCTGGAGAATCCCAGGGATGCGGGAGCCTGGTGGGCTGCCGTCTGTGGGGTCGCACAGAGTCGGACACAACTGAAGTGACTTAGCAGCAGCAGCAGCAGCATTGACATATATAGACTGTGGTGTTGGAGAAGACTCTTGAGTCTCCCTTGGACTGCAAGGAGATCCAACTAGTCCATTCTAAAGGAGTTCAGTCCTGGGATTTCTTTGGAAGGAATGATGTTGAAGCTGAAACTTCAGTACTTTGGCCACCTGATGCAAACAGCTGACTCACTGGAAAAGACCCTGATGCTGGGAAAGATTGAAGGCAGTAGGAGAAGGGGATGACATAGGATGGGATGGTTGGATGTCATCACTGACTCAATGGATATGAGTTTGAATAAACTCTGGGAGTTGGTGATGGACGGGAGGCCTGGTGTGCTGCAGTTGATGTGGCTGTGAAGAGTCTGACATGACTGAGCAATTCAACTGAACTGAACTGAGGATATACAGCTTGCTACTGACAAGAATTCTCTCCCAAGCAAGGACAGCGACTGACTGAGACTCATTGTTAATTTTTTGCCATCTGCATGGTGTGGAACCCACAAACACTATTCACATGTGTATGTAGGAGATGACAGAATTAGAAAATTGTCTACCTGTATTGTGTGCCTTGTGCATGAAAATTGTTTTATTTACTGTTTCTCACATAGAAAAGTCATTATATTTTTCAACATCATATTCTCCTCTGTGGTGGTCATTTTATAGAATTTTATCTTTAATATATTGAAGAAATATAGATTTTTTTTTGTTTTTGCAAAAACATGCATTGTGATAACACAGTCTTGTATTCATGTCAATAAGCAAATGTTTCATTTTTTTTTCAGTGTATGGATCCAAAAATGTTAAAATATATTATTTTTAAAGTTTCTCTCTGATTAGCAAAGTTGAGTTTACAATAACTATATTGACTCTCACTGAGAATGCTCTTAAGTTAAAATATTTAAGTAATTCATAAAGCAGGTTCTATATGAATATAGTTTCTATGTCTTTTTTCTTGCAGTTTACTGCCTAAGGAAAACAAATATTTTACCAGTATTAATGACAACCCACTCTGGTACTCTTGCCTGGAGAATCCCAGGGATGGGGGAGCCTGGCGGGCTGCCATCTATGCGGTTGCAGAGTCGGAGATGACTGAAGCGACTTAGCAGCAGCAGCAGCATTATATGGTACAAACCCAAGACACATAAATAACACTGACTATAGGACACATACAACAAAGGAATATCGGGTGCATTACTCTTATTCTCAAGACTGTAGCATGTACAGTTCACTTGTGGGAGTAAACACATTATTAATTTTATGCAGAGCTATCAGTTCTTATGAAAATAAGTCCTAATATATCTAGACAAACTCTAAGCAGTTGCAAGTCCATTTACTCTATTACCTTAATTGTTATAACTCCTTTCTCTATATTCCACCTAAGAATTTAAGAGATATCAAAGTAGTACTGGGACTTGTAAGATAGTTGTGGCAGAAATATAAGGAAATTTAGAAACCTTCATGGGATCAACTGGAAAAGAAAATAAAGGAGGGGGCAGTTTTATCTAAGAAGGTGTTTCAGAGATGTCTTCCAGGCCACAGGAAAACCTATTATGCTGACAGTTCCAGGAATTCCCAGCCTGGTTGCCTGCCCTAGGACCTCACACCACAGGGAGAACTTAGCCACACAATTCACTTCACTCTGAAATGAAATTTCATTCATTGGTTTGATTTGCTAAAATGAACTATTAGGGAAGAAGATGAAGCAGCCTTGGGTGAGCTCTGGGTGATATCTTTAGAAGCTACTTACAGTATTCAAGACAGTTTTTCATCCAAAAATATTAATGGACAACAACTATTATCAAGCTCCACACACCCATGATTATTCTAATCAATATCACCAGATTCAAGATAACACACACCTTAAAATACAGAATGAGATCTTGTACAAAAACTAAAGAAAACACAAGAGGTTATAAAATAAAATCCACATTTTACCACATTTGCAGCACAGTAGTGATTTTAAAATGGATGGAGGAGGGGAATTTTAGTCTAACTGAGCAGTATAAATAAAAAAAGACTCTTACCAAGATATATCCTGGTAGAATTTTGACCATCTATAGTAAAGAAGATATTCTAAAAGTTTTCAAGCTAAATGCTATACTGTGAGAGGTAAATTTCAAAACTACTTACATTTAGATGGTGTTTAAAGCCTTAATACTGGGTCAGATCATCTAGTGACATGGTAGAGAAAGAACAGAGTCTGTGTTTGAGAGATCTAGGGAACTCCAAAATTCAGAGAGCTGAAAGTATAAAGTATATAAAACTAGCCATGCATGAAACCTGATAAGTAATGCAGACAGGAAAGCCAAAATTATATATTCCATTTGTGTGTTTGTGCTGTGAATATGCAGTTAAAGAATGATCTCATGTACAAAAAATATAAAGGATATCTATATCTATACTTCTATATTTTGCCTCTGAAGGGTCTATTAATATGGAGAGAAAGAATGGACAATTGGACAGGATTAAAAACTATGGCTTCCGTGGTTGCTCAGATGGTAAAGAAGCCATCTGCAATGCCGGAGACACCAGTTCACTTCCTGGGTCAGGAAGATCCGCTGGAGAAGGGATAGGCTACCTACTCCCCTGTTCTTGGGCTTCCCTGGTGGCTCAGCTGGTAAAGAATCCACCTGCAATGTGGGAGACCTGGCTTCAATCCCTAGGTTGGGAAAATCCCCTGAGAAGGGAAAGGCTACCCACTCCAGTATTCTGGCCTGAAGAATTCCTGTATATACTATACAGTCCATGGGGTCACAAAGAGTCAGACAAGACGAGCAACTTTCACTTTCACTTTCAAAAACTAGTTTCACTGGACTGATGGTGAATCCATTGCATCCTGATTAAAGTAAAAAGGAAAAGAGAATTGAGCAAATAATCACTGTGAACCTGATGGATTTGTTTTCCTATATATAAACCTCTCATTTTCAAATAGTTTAGGGTTATTTTATTAACATATTTCCAATAACTGTAGTTTTGCTTAATTATATTCATTAGAACTTCCAAAAGCACACAAAAACTGTGAAATTGATAATCCAAATTACTATTCCAAGTGGTTCCCCGTTAGCACTTTGGCATAGATAAGGCTTATTATGTATTCTCTGTGGTGCTCTGCAATATCATCCTCTGTTGGGAACAGGTTGGGGCCATGCATGCATTCTGGCTAATGATCTGTATAGGCTTGAATCATGTCACTTCCAACAGAAGAAGTTAAAGGCCAATTCCTCTTCCATCCCTCTCTCCTGCCACTAAAATCTTAGAAACACATTTCGAAATGACTGCACCACGATATAGAAGAACTATGGGTCCCAGTGTCACCATTTGGAAAAGAGCTTCACAGTGGATAACAAAGCAAGCTCCAATGTTTTGCTGTCTACAGAGACACAACAAAGTATAAAGACACAGATAGTTTGAACATAAATCATGGGTTAATGCTGCATTCATTTTCCATGATGTGCAATAAATTTCCACAAACATAGCATTGCAGTGCCGCACATTTATCTTCTCACTGTCTTGTGGACCAAAAGTTCAGGCACCGCTTAGCTGTTCTTCTGTTTTGTGTCTCACAAAGCTGGGTTTGTTGCATCCACAGGAATGGGCCCTCAAGTGGAGGCTCAGCTAGAAAGAAACTTCTTCCCCAATAGCACAGCCGTTGACACCATTCTTTCCTGGCAGTGGTATAATTCAGGGAGTTTTATTCTTCAAATCCAGGAAGTAGGGAAAGAGATGAAAGATGAATGCTACACAATAAACCAAGTTATGCAATCATTCTCACCCCATTCCCTAAAAATCAGCTGTGTTTGTATATACAAAAAGCAAATAACTTAGTTACATTAAAATAATAACTCCACTTCCACAACATCAAACAAAACTCAAGAAGAGAAGAGAGAAAGTTGAAAGTTGGTGGCAGTGTTGAGATCAAAGATGACTGTACCCTGTGGGAGAGAACTGACTGGTGGGAACAAGGTAGTAGAAAAGAAGAGTCTGAGAACACTGGACATAGTTGATACATAACATTTTAGATACTAGAAAAAGCAGATGTTAAATTCAGAGTAGAGTAGAAATACTGATTTCCATAGTAGAGAGGATAACTTTCAATTATAACTAGATAGGAGGGTGAAAGTGGGGGCATGTATGCCATTTGGTGTTCAGATTAATGACAGGAAGATTAAGAAAATTCTTATGCTTTTTTTTTTTGTTTACTGCAATATACAATATCAAGTTAATTACTGAGAACAGAGGAGACAGAGCTAAAGAAAAGGCAAATATTTTAAAATTTTTAAAATATAATTTTATTTATTTTACTTGGAGGTTAATTACTTTACAATATTGTATTGGTTTTGCCATGCATCAACACAAATCTGCCACAGATATACACGTGTTCCCCATCCTGAACCTCCCTCCCTCCACCCCTCCATACCATCCCTTTGGGCCGTCCCAATGCACCAGCCCCGAGCATCCAGTATCATGCATCGAACCTGGCTGTTGATTCATTTCATATATGATATTATACATGTTTCAATGTCATTCTCCCAAATCATCCCACCCTCTCCCTCTCCCACAGGGTCCAAAAGACTGTTCTGTGTCTCTTTTGCTGTTTCACATACAGGGTTTTGAATGTGAGGTTGAGCTTTGAACAGGAGAACTGAGTAAGGTTATTGTTTGGTATTCGAGGTACGGGCTACAGATGTGACCGACTCATCTGTTCACTTGCAACTTTTCTCTGAAACTGATGAGTAATACTGTTGCCACATTTACGTGGCTGAAAGATAACATTGAGATAAGGATATTGGTTAAAGAATAGTTCAATATTAGATGATGACACCTGAGCATATGTGCCAGAAGAAAAACCTGTGTGTATGTTCAATTGAGTTCAACTCTGTGACCCCGTGGACTGTAGCCTACCAAGTCCACCATCTATGAGATTTTACAGGTAAGAATAGTGGAGTGCATTGCCTTTCCCTTGGCCAGAGGATTTTCCTGACCCAGGGATTGAATCAATGTCTCTTTCATCTCTTACATTGCCAGGTGGATTCTTTACCTCTAGCGCCACCTGGGTTGCCTCAAGCATACATGCAAGAAGAAAAACAATATGAAATGATGACATACGAGAAAGAAAAGAAAAGAAGAAGAAATTTGAATAGGGTGCCCTGATTTGTTTTATAACTGGCGTACTGGTAATATTATACTGAATCAAAAAATTGCTGACATTCTTCCACTTATGTTCTACAAGAAAGTGGTTTCTTTGTATTATGTGAGTTTATCTCAGAGTGATTAAAGTCCAAGGATATGGCCCTGGGATGAGAGATGATTGAAACAATGGAGGATACAATTGCTAAAGAGATAGAGAAAAGTGAGAAGGAGATGAAGATGGCAGACCAGGAAAATGCTGAGCACCCTCATGAGAACATTGAAAATACATCTACATGTGGAGAATTCTCACTGCAAACAAGCTGAAGACTCACAGAATAACACATTTACAACCAAGGCTGTAAAGAAAGATCCACAGAGTCAGGTAGAAAAGGAAGAGAAGCAATCAAGTCAGAACCTTCCTCTTAGGATGAAACAGAGCATGGAGAGGAAACATACAGACTTGGATATCCTTTCTGGGGAGTAAGCAGTTCAAACCACGTATTGAGCACCCCAGCCCTAGTGTTGGCCTCCAGAAAGACAAGTCCTCTTAGCTAACTTGAAAACTGATGGGACTAACAAGAGGGCTGTAAGACACCATGACCTCCCTCAGGAAAAGGAGGCACACACTTGCATACTCTTGGGAACAAGGCAAAGGAAGCATATTGAAACTGCCTGGGACTTCATCCAGTTATACCCAAGGACCCCAGCACATGCCCTGGCCCACACTGGGTACCTGCTCCAGGGTACAGAAGGAAATTCCATCAAATATATTAAAAAGAGCTACTAGTTATCTTTATCAAGCTGTTATAAGAAATTGAAGAGGAGGGAACACTCAAATTCACTCTATAAGGCCACTATTACCCTGATAATAAAAGGCTACACAAAGACACTACAAAAAAGAAAAAAAGAAAAACCACACACCAATGTCTCTGATGAAGTTAGATGCAAAAAATTCTCAAATGAAATATTTGCAAACTAAATTCAACAGTATATAGAAAGAATCATACATTGTGATCAAGTAGGATTTATTCTAATGATACAAGGATGATTCGATATCAACAAATCAGTGTGATACATCACATTAACAAAACAAATGATAAATATCACATTATCATTTGAATAAATACAGAGAAAGCATTTGACATAAATGTAGCACCCATTTATGGTAAAAACTATCATCAAAGTTAGAATGGGGGAAATACCACTCAATATACTAAAGGCCATTTTTAACAAGCCCACTAATAATATCAAGGGGGCTTCCCTAGTAGTTAAGTAAGGTCATTTCAGTCTGTCATGTCAGACTCTTTGTGACCCCATGAACTGAGCACGCCAGGGCTCCCTGTCCATCACCAACTCCTGGAGTCCACCCAACTCATGTTCATTGAGTCGGTTATGCCATCCAACCATCTCATCCTCTGTTGTCCCCGTCTGCTCCTGCCCTCAATCTTTCCCAGCATTTGGGTCTTTTCAAATGAGAGCTCTTTGCATGAGTGGCCAAAGTATTGGAGTTTCAGCTTCAACATCAGTCCTTTCAATGAACACCCAGGACTAATCTCCTTTAGGATGGACTAGGTGGATCTCCTTGCAGCCCAAGGGACTCTCAAGAGTCTTCTCCAACACCACAGTTCAAAAGCATCGATTCTTCAGCACTCAGCTTTCTTCACAGTCCAACTCTCACATCCGTACATGACCACTGGAAAAACCATAGCCTTGACTAGATGGACCTTTGTTGCCAAATAATGTCTCTGCTTTTGAATATGCTATCTAGGTTGGTCATAATTTTCCTTCCAAGGAGTAAGCATCTTTTAATTTCATGGCTGCAGTCACCATCTGCAGTGATTTTGGAGCCCAGAAAAATAAAGTCTGACACTGTTTCCACTGTTTCCTCATCTATTTGCCATGAAGTGATGGGACCGGATGCCATGATCTTAGTTTTCTAAATGTTGAGCTTTATGCCAACTTTTTCACTCTCCTCTTTCACTTTCATCAAGAGGCTCTTTAGTTCTTCTTCACTTTCTACCATAAGGGTGATGTCATCTGCATATCTGAGTTATTGATATTCCCCCAGCAATCTTGATTCCAGTTTGTGCTTCCTCCAGCCCAGCATTTCTCATGATGTACTCTTACTCAACCTCATGTCCATTGAGTCACTAATGCTACCCAACCATCTCATCCTCTGTTGTCTCCTTCTCCTGCTTTCAATCTTTCCCATCATCAGATCTTTGCCAATGAGTCAGTTCTTTGCATGAGGTGGCCAAAGTATTAGAGCTGCATCTTCAGTATCAGTCCTTCCAAGAATATCCAGGACTGACTTCCTTTAAGATGGACTGGTTGGATCTCCTTGCGTCCAAGGAACTCACAAGAGGCTTTGCCAACACCACAGTTCAAAAGCATCAGTGCTTTGGTGTTCAACTTTCTTTATAGTCCAACTCTCACATCCATACATGACTACTGTAAAAACGATAGCCTTGACTAGATGGACCTCTGTAGGCAAAGTAATGTCTCTGCTTTTTAATACACCAGTTTTTTCATAGCTTCTTTTCCAAGGAGCAAGCATCTTTTGATTTTGTCTGCTGTCACCGTCTGCAGTGATATTGGAGCCTACGAAAACAAAGTGTTTCACTGTTTCTACTGTTTCCTCATCTATTTGCCATGAAGTGATCTAAGTTTGCCATGATCTAAGCTTTTTGAATGTTGAGGTTTAAACCAGCTTTTTCACTCTCCTATTTCACTTTCATCAAGAGGCTCTTTAGTTCCTCTTCACTTTCTGCTAGAATGGAAGTGTCATCTGCATATCTGAAGTTATTGATATTTCCCCCGGCAATCTTAATTCCAGCTTGTGCTTCATCCAGCCTGGCATTTCACATGATGTACTCTGCATATAAGTTAAATAAGCAGAATGACAATAAGTAAAAATTAAGCAGGTATCTCAGTAGGTAAAGAAGATTCCTGCAGTGTAAGAGACCCAGGTTAATTCCCTGGGTCTGGAAGATCCCCTAGAGAAGGAAATGACAAACCACTCCAGTATCCTTGCCTGGAAAAATCCCATGTCAGAGGAACCTGGCAGGCCTCAGTCCATGAGGTTGCAAAGAGTCTGACAGGACTCATTGACTACCACCTACACTTTCACTTTCACTGCTAATAACATACTCAAGTGGTTAAAAGCTAAAAGCTTTTCCTCTAAATTCAAGAATAAGACAAGGATGCCCACTCTGACAACTTTTTATTTTAAAAGTATTAATAAATCCTAACCCTAACAATCAGACAAGAAACATAAAGGCTGTTCAAATTAAAAGCGAAAAGCTAAAATTCTCACTATTTACAGATGACAAGGTACTATAAATAGAAAACCTTGAAGTCTCCACAAAAAAAAAAAAAAAAAAAAAACTATTGGAGCTAATGATTTAAATTATCTAAAAGTTTTCATCTCTAGGCCAAGCTATGGAAGAAGGAAATTTGAAGAAAAATATGATAATTAAGCAACTTTGACCCTCCTTTCTTCTTACTTTTTCACAATTATCTGAAAGTACGTCTGTTTCCATCTTTTCTGACACATCCTCTACCTACTAGCAAATCTCCAGCCTCTGATCATATAGATGAGAGGATATCCTCTTCATAGTAGGGGTTAACTTTATGAGCCAAATTCTAGGCTAGGCTTTTAATGTACTAATTAAAGCAAAATAGTTCTAGGAAATCTTTTCTCAAAACATAAAAAAGACCTTAACATTATTCTATCTTTGCTTTCAAAACCTTTTATCTTATTTCTATAATGTTTCTAATCCTAACCTTATATAATCCTTGTGATTTCTTTCTCTTTACATGAATTCAATAATGTCCTAATCTTTGACTTCTTCCCATCTGTTCAATATAAAAGAGAAAACAAACAAACAAACAAACAAACAACCTCAGTTATTATGACCCAGCAATTCCACTTTTGGACATGTATTCAGAGAAAACCATTATTTGAAAAGATGCATGCATTCCAATATTAATCACAGCATGATTTACAATAGCCAGGACATGGAAGCAACATAAATGCCTGGCTACAGTGGAATGGATAAAGCAAATGTATACATATGTATGGTGAAATATTGTTCAGCCATAAACAGGAACAAAATAGTGCCATTTGCAGAGATATGAATGTTATCTAGAGATTGTTACCCAGAATGAAGGAAGTCAGAAAGAAAAAAAAAAGTATTGGATAAAATAGTTTATAGGTGGAATCTATAATAACAGTAGAGATTAACATATTTGCAAATCAGAAATAGAATCACAGATGTAGAAAGCAAACTTATGGTTATCAAAGTGGGAAAGAGTATGGGGAGGCGTTGGGAGATTGGAACTGATATAAACATACTGCTATGTATAAAGCAGATAAATAATGATAAGTACTGTACAGGACAGATAACTCCACTCGATGCTGTATGGTGACCTAAATGGGAAGAAAATATAAAGAGTGGATCTATCTATCTATCTATCTATCTATATATCCCAAAAGTAATTGAGTCACTTTTCTACACAGCAAGAAACTAAAACGGCATACTACACTCCAACAAAAATTAATTAAAAAGCAGAAATTTAAAAAACCCCAAAGGCAGTCTAGTAGCCTTGATCATTTGGTCAGAAATGAAAAATAAGCATAATTCTGAGAAACACTATAGCATAATTAAAGCAGGGAAGAAAAGATGTTTTTTGTATAAAATTGTGTTAAATTTTGTTTTTTAAAATGTATAAACTCATAGACTTCTATTAATAAAAATAAACAAACAAATGAAAAAGAAAAAACAGTCATTGAAGACCCATCATGATAAAATTGTTTTGGAAGCAAAAAAAAAGAAAAATGTTTGTGGAGGTTTTCCAGAAAGTTTCTTCGATTTTTAAGTAAAAATAAAGACACAGTTTTTATCCTCACCAAGAATTTTATTGAACAACATAGTCATCATTTTGCTCCACTATTTTTTTTACCTTTTTTTAAATGCATTTTCATCATTCTTTCTTTCCAAAACTTTTTATCTTTTGAGCAAAGAACTGTTCCAAGTGACTTTTACAGTCTTCCAGAGAATTGAATTCTTTTCCTTTTGTAAAGACCAAACAACTGGAAATACAAAAGTGCAGTGTCTGGCTGAATGCAGATGTATCAGAACTTCCCAGCCAAGTTTTAACAGTTCTTGCCTGGTCATCAAAGACCAGGCAAGATACATGCAGTCTTGCGTTACTCTCACAAAAGGTATGCATTTTCTGTTGACTAATTCTGGATGTTTTTCATCAAGTGCTGCTTTTAGTCGGTCTAACTGGGTCCAGTATTGTTAGAATTAATCATTTGGCTCTCTGAAAAGAACTCATAATAGAAGACTCTCTTCCAATCCCACTACATATACATATCCCCTTCTTTGGATAGTCTGGTCTTTGGTTGGTTGGTGGTAGTTCATTTCACTTGCCCCACAATCTCATATTCTCCACATTATTGTACAATATCCACTTTTCATCATCCATCAACATTTCATTTTAAAAATAAAATGCTCTCCTTACATTTCTGTAGAGAATCACATGTGGAAAAGATATAGTCAAGAAGCTTTTTTTTTCTTAATTTATGCAGAGCATAACCATAAACTGATTAACATTATCAAGTTGGTTCAGATAATTTTCAATACTTGATTTGGGTATTTTGAGTATGCCAGTTATCTTTCAGATGGCATAATGTTGATTATTCTTAATTAATGTGTCAATCTGATGGCTATAAAATTCAGCAGGTCTACCTGACTGTGGAGTGCTGTCCAGTGAGAAATCTCTGGGACAAAATTTTGCAAACCCTTTTTGAAACATTTGATCAGTCACAGAACCTTCTCCATACACTGCACTAATTTTTTTGTGTATTTCAGTTGCATTTTTATCTTTCTTAAAATAATAAAACACAACCTTCCAAAAATGCTGCTTTTTTTTCTTTCAATATTAAAATGAATACACAGAAATTCATTAATTTTTATGTCTTTTTTAAAGTACATGCTGATATGACAGCTGTCACAATACAATCTAACAAAATTGCTTCAAATGAAGTTAGAAAACTAAGTGCTATTAGAGTCATTTTATAGAAAAAATGAACAAGCTTTTGGCTGGACCAATAATATATTTAAATGTCTTATCTTAAAGAGAACTTACTATTTTACTGTTGTGTATACTACTTATTAAAAATATAAATATGCTGTTGTAGGAAAGGGCTGAAATAATATGAAGTTTGAAGAAAATGAAAGAAAATCAAGTTCCATGTTTTCACATGTGACAGTTTTTGTGAAATTGTGCAGACAAATAAATGTTAAGAAAAAAACTCAATAGCAAGCAAGATTAAATTGTCCCTCTTACCTTTCAGTTCAGTTCAGTTCAGTCGCTCAGTCGTGTCCGACTCTTTGCGACCCCATGAATCACAGCACTCCAGGCCCCCTGTCCATCACCATCTCCCAGAGTTCACTCAGACTCACGTCCATCGAGTCGGTGATGGCATCCAACCATCTCATCCTCGGTCGTCCCCTTCTCCTCCTGCCCCCAATTCCTCCCAGCATCAGAGTCTTCTGCAATGAGTCAACTCTTCGCATGAGGGGGCCAAAGTACTGGAGTTTCAGCTTCAACATCGTTCCCTCCAAAGAAATCCCAGAGCTGATCTCCTTTAGCATGGACTGGTTGGATCTCCTTGCAGTCCAAGGGACTCTCAAGAGTCTTCTCTTACCTTTAGGCAATGTAATTTCTCAATATAATCTTGGAGGAAAAAGCACAATCACATTATAAAAAATAGTATACAATAAATTCAATGGAGCAAAACAATTCCAGAGAATCTGGGCCTGGTTGGGTGTGTGAACATGAATCCTAAATTAAAGATCATAGGAAATAGAGCCTCTGGGGTAAATTGATATGTGTGTGTGTGTGTGTGTGTGTGTGTGTGTATGCATGCATGTGCATGCATAGTCATGTCTGACTTTTTGTGACCCTTTGAACTGTAGCCCATCAGGTTCCTCTGTCTATGGGCTTTCTCAGGCAAGAATACTAAAATGAGTTGCCATTACCTCCTCCAGGGGATCTCCCAGACCCAGGAATCAAGCCTATGTCTCCTGTGTCCCCTGCATTGCAAGCAGATTCTTAACCTGCTGAGCCATCACGGGTCCATGTTGTAATCATGATAACCTTAAATCTCCATACACACTATAATGAGTTTCTTGTTTTCAGGAAAGTGATTAGTGATAAAACGGCTGATCCTGTTAGCAAAATGGGATCTTAAAAAGATTCAGGTTCCATGAGAGCAGAGACTATCCTGTCCACCATTGTATTTTTAGCCAGTGGAAACAATCCTAGTTTAATAAGTCTTAACTGGAACACTGGATGACTAACCTTTCTTTCCCTGTAAATAGGAGACAAATCATTGCTTCTCTATTAGTTCTCTACCATTATTGTATTGACACAATTTTATATTTATCTTACTATTCTATAGGTCAGAATTTTGGCAAAGTTTTCACAAAACTGAAGTCAAGGTGTTAGCAAGGCTGTGTTCCTTTCTGATATTCTGGGGACCAGTCTTCCAGGATTTTCAGGTTGTTAGCATAATTCAGTTCAGTGTGGTTGTAACACTTGGGTTTCCATTTTCTGGCTGCTTGTCAACCAAGGGTCATTCTCAAAATCTATAAAACCATTCTCCCAAAACATGGCATTGAAACATGTATAATATCATATAAAAAATGAATTACCAGTGTAGGTTCGATTCAGGATACAGGAGGCTTGGGGCTGGTGCACTGGGATGACCCAGAGGGATGGTACAGGGAGGGACGAGGGAGGGGGGTTCAGGATGGGGAACACATGTGCACTCATGGTGGATTCATGTTGATATGTGGCAAAACCAATACAATATTGTAAAGTAATTAGCCTCCAATTAAAATAAATAAATTAAAATCAGATATGTGTGGGCATAGGCATATATATGAACTATGTGTGGTGTGTGTTTATAAAATCTGTGGCAGTTTTGTGCCACATTAAAATGGATAAATGATAACCAAGGTTGAGAGATTGAAGATAGTATTTGTAAAATGTAGGTGTTTGATTAATAGAATGCTCCAAGATAAACTTTATAGGTTAAGGTAATTAAACTCATTTTTACTCATGAGTGACATGAGTTTAGATTAAAATGTAATTGAATTGACTCTTCAAAGAGAGAACTTAATATGGAATCAGATTTTTTTTCTCCCATACTGCTTTTGCCTTTCCCTTGCTCATATAGTTTTGCATATATACTGCTTTTACATTTTAGTCCTTTTTTTTTCTATTTATTTATGTTAACAGTACTGGCTTTTGGAAGATAATGCAGATATATACAGACTTTTCCCCTTTTATATAGCTGTGTCAAATGGTTATTCAAATACCAAATGGCACTGATTCAATTCACTGTTACTGAAGCAAGCAGAAGATTGCTATCAACTAAATTTTGGTTTATAAGTCATGGTATGAGAATAAATTAATAATAATATAGTTCAGGAAAATGAATGCAAGTAAGAAGCACATTTTCAACATATGTTATGTGTTCACAATTGATATGGTTCTTCAAGAAAACACTTTTTTTATGGATTCATGACAATAACCAGTTGCTATAAATTCATGTGGTGAATATTTGAATGATAGCTTTGCAAACTGATCACTGCCAACATCAGACAGTTCTCACAGGAGTACTCCAGTGAACACACAATCCCTACGCACTAGCTCCATTTCACATGCTGCTGGGGAAAAAAAAAATTACATAAATCCTTGTTAATGAGAATGGGGTTATCTCTCTAGATTTTTCTGAGTGAGATAAATTTACTTAGAATTAATATATCAAAATTGAATGGAAAGCATAGCCTTTGCCCTATTTAACATCTTACATGATACAAAAACTTACTGATTTTAAAACTTTTCAAATTTTATTGCAAAGAGATTTCACTGCCAACATCAGACAGTTCTCACAGGAGTACTCCAGTGAACACACAATCCCTACGCACTAGCTCCATTTCACATGCTGCTGGGGAAAAAAAAAATTACATAAATCCTTGTTAATGAGAATGGGGTTATCTCTCTAGATTTTTCTGAGTGAGATAAATTTACTTAGAATTAATATATCAAAATTGAATGGAAAGCATAGCCTTTGCCCTATTTAACATCTTACATGATACAAAAACTTACTGATTTTAAAACTTTTCAAATTTTATTGCAAAGAGATAACAAAATAGATTATTTCAAGATGGCAGAGGAGAAGGACGTGCTCTCATTTTCTCCTTTGAGAACACCAAGATTGTAACTCGCTGCTGAACAATCATCAACAGGAGAATGTTGGATCCCACCAAAAAAAAGATAATCCACATCCAAAGGCAAAGGAGATGCTCCAACAAGATGGTTCAGTTCAGTTCAGTTCAGTCGCTCAGTCCTGTCCGACTCTTTGCGATCCCATGAATCGCAGCACGCCAGGCCTCCCTGTCCATCACCAACTCCCAGAGTTCACTCAGACTCATGGCCATCAAGTCAGTGATGCCATCCAGCCATCTCATCCTCTGTTGTCCCTTCTCCTCTTGCCCCCAATCCCTCCCAGCATCAGGGTCTTTTCCAATGAGTCAACTCTTCGCATGAGGTGGCCAAAGTACTGGAGCTTCAGCTTCAGCATCATTCCTTCCAAAGAAATCCCAGGGTTGATCTCCTTCAGAATGGACTGGTTGGATCTCCTTGCAGTCCAAGGGACTCTCAAGAGTCTTCTCCAACACCACAGTTCAGAAGCATCAATTCTTCGGTGCTCAGCCTTCTTTACAGTTCAACTCTCACATCCATACATGACTACTGGAAAAACCATAGCCTTGACTAGACGGACTTTAGTGGGCAAAGTAATATCTCTGCTTTTGAATATGTTATCTAAGTTGGTCAAAACTTTTCTTCCAAGGAGTAGGCATCTTTTAATTTCATTATCCGTAGGTCAGGAGTTCAAATCCCAGCTCTAACAATATGGTAGGAGGGGTGAAATCACACTTAGAATCAAACCTCAGATGCCCCAGAAATGCTCAGAGGGCACAAACAAAACCTTATGCACAAAAGGACCCAGGGAAAGGAGCAGGGACCCCCACAAGAGACTGAACCAGACCTGCCTTTGAGTGTTTGACTGTCTCTTGTGGAGACATGGCTCAGCACCGACCTGCCACAGGGTCAGGGGCCCTGGCTGCAGCAGACCTGGATGGTGCAGTGTGTGGCATGAGGCCTTTTGGAAGAGGTCACCATTAGCACCGTTATAGAGCTGCTGAGCAGACCACACACAAACTGGAGAACATTATACCAAATTGTTCTCACACTGTTGCAAAAGTTCTAGGGCCCACAGCAGTTTTCCCAACCTTGAGATTCATTAAAAGGCCTGAGAATCTCCAGAGAAATGGACTCTTGGAGTGCACAACAAAACTTGTGTGCACCAGGGCCCAGAAGAAGAGAGCAGTGACCCCACAAAAAGCTGAGCCAGACTTGCCTGTGAGTGTCTGGGAGTGTCTGGCAGAGGTGTGGGTCAAGAGTGGCCTAGAGCAGAGTCAAGGTCACTGACGACAACAGTCCTGGGAGCCACAGCTTGCTGGACTAAGTACTTGTGAAGGAGGTTACCATTACCACCATATCCCTACCATAGTTTGGCCTGAGGCCAAACTACAGGGAGGAAACACAGGCCCAGCCATCAGTCTGAGAATCTCCAGAGAAATGGACTCTTGGAGTGCACAACAAAACTTGTGTGCACCAGGGCCCAGAGAAGAGAGCAGTGACCCCACAAAAAGCTGAGCCAGACTTGCCTGTGAGTGTCTGGGAGTGTCTGGCAGAGGTGTGGGTCAAGAGTGGCCTAGAGCAGAGTCAAGGTCACTGACGACAACAGTCCTGGGAGCCACAGCTTGCTGGACTAAGTACTTGTGAAGGAGGTTACCATTACCACCATATCCCTACCATAGTTTGGCCTGAGGCCAAACTACAGGGAGGAAACACAGGCCCAGCCATCAGCAGAGAATTGGATTAAAGATTCACTGAGCATGGCCCTGCCCACCAGAGCAGTTTTACCAACAGCAAGTCCTCCCACCAGGAAGCATCCACAAGCCTCTTATCATCAACCATCAGAGTACAGACTGAATGGAAACCTCAGTCACAGAAAACTGAACAAATTGATCACACAGATGAAAATCTGGTCTAACTCAGTAAAACGATGAGCCATGCCAGGTAGGGCCACCCAACACAGATGGGTCATGGGGATGAGTTCTAACAGAGCGTGGCCCACAGGAGAAGGGAATGGCAAACCACTTCAGCATTCTTCCCTTGAGAACCCCATGAACAGTATGAAAAAGCAAAATGACATGACACTGAAGGATGAACTCCCCAACTCAGTAGGTGCCCAACATGCTACTGGAGATGTGAAGAGAAATAACTCCAGAAGGAATTAAGAAGCTGATTAAAGTTGTGGATACACCTGGTGATGAAAGTAAAGTCAGATGCTTTAAAGAACAATATTGCATAGGAACCTATAATTTTAGGTCCGAGAATTGAGGTAAATGGAAAGTGGTCAAACAGGAGATGGCAAGAGTGAACACTGACATTTTAGGAATCAGTGAACTAAAATGGACTGGAATGGGTGAATTTAATTTGATGACCATTATATCTAATACTGTGAGCAAGAATCCCATAGAAGAAATGGAGTAGCCCTTATAGTCAACAAAAGGGTTTGAAATGCTGTACTTGGTTGCAATCTCGAAAAAGACAGAATGATATCTGTTTCAAGTAAAACCATTACTATCAGTAATCTAAGTCTATGCCTCAGCTACTAATGCCAAAGAAGCTGAGGTTGAACAGATCTATGAAGACCTACAAGACCTTCTAGAACTAACACCAACAAAAGATGTCCTTTCCATCATAGGACACTGGAACGTAAAAGTAGAAAGTCAAGAGATACCAGGAGTAGCAGGCAAGTTTGGCCTTGGAGTACAAAATGAAGCAGGGCAAAAGGTAATACAGTTTTGCCAAGAGAACAAACTGGTCATAACTAACAACACAAGAGAAAATTTTACACATCAGCAGATATTCAATACCAAAATCAGACTGATTATATCCTTTGTAGTCAAAGATACAAAAACAAGATCAGGAGCTGACTGTGGGTCAGATCATGAATTCCTTATTGCCAAATTCAGGCTTAAATTGAAGATAGTAGAGAAAACCACTAGACCATTCAAGTATGACCTAAATCAAATCCTTTATGATTCTACAGTGGGAGTGACAAATAGATTTGAGGAATTAGATCTGATAGACAGAGTGCCTGATGAACTATGGATGGAGATGATTGACATTGCTCGGAAGGCAGTGATCAAAGCCATCCTGAAGAAAAAGAAATGAAAACAGGCAAATTGGTTGTCTGATGAGGACTTACAAATACCTAAGCAAAGAAGAGAAGTGAAAGGCAAAAAAAAAAAAAAAGATAAGATAAGATATATGCATCTGAATGCCGATTCAAAGAATAGCCAGGAGAGAGAAGAAACCTTCCAAAGTGAACAATGCAGAGAAATAGAGGGAAGCAATATAATGCGAAAGACTAGAGATCTCTTCAGAAAAATTAGAGATACCAAGGGGATATTTAGGAGAAGGTAATGGCATCCCACTCCAGTACTCTTGCCTGGAAAATCCCATGGACAGAGGAGCCTGATAGGCTGCAGTCCATGGGGTCGCGAAGAGTCAGACACGACTGAGTGACTTCCCTTTCATTTTTCACTTTCATGCATTAGAGAAGGAAATGGCAATCCACTCCAGTGTTCTTGCCTGGGAATCCCAGGGATGGGGGAGCCTGGTGGACTGCCATATATGGGGTCACGGACATGACTGAAGTGACTTAGCAATAGCAGCAGGGGATATTTTATGAAAAGATGGGCATGATAAAAGACAGAAATGGTATGGACCTAACAGAAGTAGAAGATATTAAGAAGAGGTGGCAAGAATACACAGAACTATAAAACAAAAAAACAAACAAACTTAATGACCCAAATAACCAAAACAGTGTGATCACTCACTTAGAGCCACATATCTTGGAGTGAGAGTCAAAGAAGCATCACTTAAGAATACATTACTACAAATAAGGCTAGTGGAGGGGATGGAATTCCAGCTGAACTATTTAAAATCCTAAAAAGATGATGCTGTTAAAGTGCTGCACTCAATATGCCAGAGAATTTGGAAATCTCAGCAGTAGCCTCGAGACTGGAAAAGGTCAATTTCACTCCAGCCACAAAGAAGGGCAATGCCAAAGAATGCTCAAGCTGCCACATAATTGCACTTATTTCACATGCTATTAAAGTAATGCTCCAAATTCTCCAAGCCAGTATGTCAGCTGAGAACTTTCAGATATTCAGGCTGCATTTAGAAAAGGCAGAGGAAACAGAGATCAAATTGTCAACCTCTGTTGAATCATACAAAAAGGAAGAGAAATCCAGAAATACATCTGCTTCATTGACTATGCTAAAGCCTTTGACTGTGTGGATCACAACAAACTGTGGAAAATTCTTAAAGAGATGGGAATAACAGAAAACCTTACCTGCCTCCTGAGAAACACCTATGCAGATCAAGAAGCAACTGTTAGAAATGGACATGGAAGAACGAATTGGTTTCAATTTGGGACATACGTCAAGGCTGTATGTTGTACCTTGCTTAATAAACTTACATGCAGAGTACGTCATACGAAATGCTGGACTGGATGAAGGATAGGCTATACTGAAATTGCCAGGAGAAATATCAATAACCGCAGATATGCAGATGACACCACTCTCATGGCAGAAAGTGAAGAGGAACTAAAGACTTCTTGATGTAGGTGAAAGAGGAGAGTGAAAAAGCTGGTTTAAAACTCTTCATTCAAAAAACTAAGATCATGGCATCTAGTCCCATCACCTCATGGCAAATAAATAGGGAAATAATGGAAACAGTGACAGACTTTATTTTGGAGGGTTCCAAAATGACTACATATGATGACTGCAGTCACGAAATTAAAAGACACTTGCTCTTTGGAAGGAAAGTTGTGACCAAGCTAGACAGTATATTAAAAAACAGAGACATTACTTTGCCAACAAAGGTCCATATAGTCAAACCTATGGTTTTTACAGTAGTCTTGTATGGATGTGAGAGTTGGACAATAAACAATGCTGAACACTGAAGAATTGATGCTTTTGAGCTGTGGTGTTGGAGGAGACTCTTGAGAGTCCCTTGAACTACTAGGGGATCAAACCAGGCAATCCTAAAGGAAATCAGTCCTGAATATTCATTAGTGGGACTGTTGCTCAAGCTAAAGCTACAATACTTTGGCTACCTGATTGAAAGATTCAACTCATTCAAAAGGTCCCTAATGTAGGGAAAGATTGAAGGCAGAAGGACAAGGGGACAGAGGGCAAGATGGAGTGCATCACTGACTCAATGGACATGAGTTTGAGCAACTCTGTGAACTCGAGAAGGACAGGGAGACCTGAGTTCAGCAGTCCATAGTGTTGCAAACAGTTGGAAATGACTGAGTGACCGAACAAGAACAGCAAATTTGCTCAGTCATCTCTGAATCTTTGCTACTCCATGTTCTACAGCCTTCCTTTCTCCTCTCCATTGAATTCTCCAGACAAGAATACCAAAGTGGGTTGCCTTTCCCTTCTCCAGGGGATCTTCCTGACCCAAAGATCATACCAGGGTCTCCTATACTGCAGGCAGTCTTTTTACTATCTGAGCCACCAGGGAAGCCTGCACTAAGAAAATAGAGAAAAGTGCAGTAGGGTTTTCACACTCTTAAGGAATATTAAGCAATAAAAACAAATCAAAATTTGTTGAATATACATGAACATTCAATCGTGTCATTTCTTCATTCTTTCTACAAGCAATTATTGAGTGACACTCTTCTGGTAATTGCACATTCAGCATTTTTTTTTTCCAAAACAGTGGAAATATGCATAAAGTGCATCAATACACATGATTTAAAGTATTAAATCAGAGATACTTCTTTTAAGAAGTAGGAGAATAAGATACGGATTATGTTTGCATGTTTGAAGGTGTGTGCTGTAAGAGCTCAGACATGTCCATCTCTTTTAAACCCCATGGACTGTAGCTGGACACATTTCTCTGTCCATGGAATTTTCAAGCAAAAAATACTGGAGTGGATTGCTATTCCCTATTCCAGGGGATCTTCCTGATCCAGAGATCAAACTCACTGACTCCTTGAGTCTCCTCCATTGGCAGGCAGATTCTTTACTACTAAGACAACCTGGGAGGTGAGGGGAAAATAACATTACTGTTTTTTTTTAAATTTAAATTTATTTATTTTAATTGGAGGCTAATTACTTTACAATATTGTATCAGTTTTGCCATACATCAACATGAATCCACCACGGGTGTACATGTGTTCCCAATCCTGAACCCCCCTCTCACCTCCCTCCCCACACCATCCCTCTGATTCATCCCAGTGCACCAGCCCCAAGCATCCTGTATCCTTCATCACTGTTACAAGTAAGGAAGGCTTGACTGATATATTAACCTGTGGTTAAGACCTTGGCTTCCCTGATAGCTCAGTTGGTAAAGAATCCACCTGCAATGCAGGAGACCCCAGTTCGACTCGTGGGTCAGGAAGATCTGCTGGAGAAGGGATAGGCTATTGACTCCAGTATTCTTGGGCTTCTCTTGTGACTCAGCTGGTAAAGAGTCTGCTGTCAATGCAGGAGATCTGGGTTGAGAAGATCCCCTGGGGAAGCGAACAGCTACCCACTCCACTATTTCGACCTGGACGATTCCTTGGACTGTATAGTCCATAGGGTCTCAAAGAGTCGGGCATGACTGAACAACTTTCACTTCACTATGAAGATGAGCTTTGGGAATTCTGGGAAAGAGCGTTTCAGGGAAAGGAATAGCAAATGCGAAAGTCCTAAGTTGAAAAGTTGCTATAAACACAAGGAACATGAAGAAAGGAAGGGAAGAAGAGAGAAGCAATGTTCTAATAAACTGACTCTCAAAAAAAAAAAAAAAGCTGTGATTTTCAGTGTTAGCCAATTTCTTACACCATGATTGAATTCAAGTTACCACCATGGTATTGGGGAATGTGACCTTGAAATGAGGTGTGCACAACTGGTTCTTATGAGCCTGTTCCCGTCGCCACAGAACCACAGCCTAGTAGTACCTAACAGGTTCACTGAAATGTGTTCAACAAAACTAGTCATCAAGGAGATGAAAATCAGAACTACAATGAAAGATCGCCTCACACCTGTTAGCATGGCCATTGTCAAAAAGATGAAAACTAGCAGATGTTGATGAGTATGTGGAGAAAAGGGCTCTTCTAAACTACTGGTAGGAATATAAACTTGCACAGCTATTGAGGGAAAGAGTGTGGGGATTCCTCATAAAGTTAAAAATTAGAGATTCGGTAACCCTCTCCCACTCACCTTCACTCTTGGAAATAGTAACAGCCTGTATTTCTGAAAGGTATTATTTTATTGTTATTTATGTTTGCCATTCCTGTTGTCTGGAGAGTATATTACTCACTTACCTGTGTGGCTTATGTTAATTTGCTTGAAATCAAAACCTTCTTTCAAGAAAAAAATAAATTTTTTTGAGTACCTACTTACATAGTATAAATAAGGGAATCAGAACTTAATATAGGAAAAGCTTACAGTCAGTATTTCATATAAGGAATATAGTGGAAATTTGTGTCTCTATTTCAAAAGGCATAATAAATGACTATTTCCTATAAATATGTGATAAAAATCTTGAACTTCAAAAACATACAAAAATTATGAGCATCCAGACAAGATAAAAATGAACTTAACCATACAAAAAATAGACTGGCTTTAATGTTTTCACTACATTAAAAAAATATTGGTATATATTCTTAAATATAAGCTTAGTTTAATACAGTACTAGCAAAATGTTATTCACTTAATTATGTTGAGATAATTATATAAACATGTGAGGATTATATATAAAATTTTTTACTTACATCAAACACAAGAAAAATAACTGCATTTAATTTTAAAATCTAACAAGATTTATAAAATGAATAAAATCTCACAAAAAAGACACAAGTTAATATTCACATACATTGAGAAATTAACTCTTAACATATTCATGTGTAAATTGTGAAAAACAAAAGATTGATGAGTTTCACTGAAATGATTAGTGACCTCTAAATCATAAACATGAAAAAATTAAGAGACAAATGACAAGTATAAAGAAAAGCTTGAAATATATGAAGCAACGTGTTGATATATTTAATATCTAAAGAAATATTTGCAAATAATTTAAAAATTAGCTTCTTGCAGTCTAAACATCAGAGAAGGCAATGGCACCCGACTCCAGTACTCTTGCCTGGAATATCCCATGGATGGAGGAGCCTGGTAGGCTGCAGTCCATGGGGTCGCTAAGAGTCGGACACAACTGAGTGACTTCACTTTCACTTTTCACTTTCCTGCATTGGAGAAGGAAATGGCACCCCACTCCAGTGTTCTTGCCTGGAGAATCTCAGGGACGGGGGAGCCTGGTGGGCTGCCGTCTATGGGGCCGCACAGAGTCGGACACGACTGAAGCGACTTAGCAGTAGCAGTAGTAGTAGTCTAAAGATAGGAACAGTTCACATAAAAATACATTTTACAAATAAAAATTTTATTTAAGCAAGCATAAAAAAAATTATGCTTCATTAATGACACTAAAGCCTTTGACTGCGTAGATCAGAACAAACTGAAAAATTTTTAAAGAAATGAGAAATACCAGACCACCTAACCTGCCTCCTGTATGCCTGTATGCCGGTCCATAAGCAACAGTTAGAACTGGACATGGAACAACAGACTGGTTCCAAATTGGGAAAGGAGTACATCAAGGCTGTATATTGTCACCTCACTTATTTAACTTAATTGCAGAGTACCTCATGCAAATGCTGAACTGGATGAGCACAAGTTGGAATCAAGATTGCCAGGGAGAAATATCAATAACCTCAGATACGCAGAGGACACCACCCTTATGGAGAAAGTGAAGAGGAGCTAAAACGCCTCTTGATGAAAGTGAAAGAGAAGAGTGAAAAAGCTGGCTTAAAACTCAACATTCAAAACCTGAAAATCATGGCATCTGGTCACATCACTTCATGGCAAATAGATGAAGAAACAATGAAAACATTGACAGACTTTCTTTTCTTGGGTTCCAAAATCACTGCAGGTGGTGACTGCAGCCATGAAATTAAAAAACACTTGCTCCTTGGAAGAAAAGCTATGACCAACCTAGACAGCATATTAAAAAGCAAAAACATTACTTTGCCAACACAGGTCTGTATAGTCAGAGCTATAGTTTTCCAGTAGTCATGTATGGATATGAGAGTTGGACCATAAAGAAAGCTGAGTTTCAAAGAATTGATGCTTTTGAACTGTGATGTTGGAGAAGACTTTTGAAAGTCCCTTGGACTGCAAGGAGTTCAAACCAGTCAATCCTAAAGGAAATCAATCCTGAACATTCATTAGTAAGACTGGTGCTGAAGCTGAAGCTCAAATACTTGGGCCACAGATGAAAAGAGCTGACTCATTAGAAAAGACTCTGATGCTGGGAAATATTGAAGGTAGGAAGAGAAGGGAATGACAGAGGACAAGATGGTTGGATGACATCACTGACTAAATGGACATGAGTTTGAACAAGCTCCAGGAGATAGTGAAGGACAGGGAGACTTGGCACGCTGCAATCCATGGGATCCCAAAAAGTCAGACAGATCTGAATGACTGAACAAAGAAAATTATACAAGGTTTCTGTGGCTCAGACGGTAAAGCATCTGTCTACGATGCAGGAGACCCGGGTTCGATCCCTGGGTTGGGAAGATCCCCTGGAGAAGGAAATGGCAATCCACTCCAGTACTCTTGCCTGGAAAATCCCATGGACAGAGGAGCCTGGTAGGCTACAGTCCATGGGGTCGAAAGAGTCGGACACGACTGAGTGACTTCACATTCACATTCATTTCCTACAACCCTCAGCCTAAAATTATTAATATAACTGATTTAGCAGGCTCAGAGCAACTACAATAATGTCAATAAAGAATTTTTAGTTTTTCCCCCATACTAATGGTTTTGATAACAGTCTGATTATTTAACATTCATCTAGATTTGTTTCCACTTGCTCAACAAATTTAATGGTCTTAGAATTCAAGTATATATGTCATAACAACAGCATATAAAAATAGCATTTCACATTCAATTTGAAATTTTTTTTACCAACCATTTCACATTTCAAAATGGTTGAACAAAGTGTATATAGAGGGACAAGCTACATAATTTTCAAAATCTCAACAGAAATGAATAAGCAAAATAAAGTTACTACAAACATGTCATTAATATCAATAAGAAACATTTATTTTATCTGAGAAGGTGTTTAAATTTAGCTGTTATTATAGGCTGAATAATGACTCCCCCCAAAATGTTCTTGTCTAAAACCTATAATCTGTAAATATGTTACCTTCAGGACAAAAATAACTCTCAGATATGATTTTAAGTTGTCTTGGATGTGAGAAATTCCTTGAAAAAGACATGTATTGAGGCGTCATCACTTCTATTCTCGAAAGAAAATGCAGATGAATACATTGAAAATCAATGAATTTTCTTAGATCAACAGAAAACTGAGGTAACAGAGCAGATTGTCACCTGTAATTTAGAAAGAGAGATAAATATACCAAGAATTAGCTAAGATCAGCTTACTGGAAGCAGAAAATTCTAGAATAAGTAACTGATACATAAATACTGAAAGGCAGATTTGATGAACTGCTGGAGGCTGAGAGGGGACTAATTTGAGAGTTAAGAACTCCTTACTGTCCTAAGAGCCACCATACGATTATGGCTTTTGCTACAGGGGCTCCACTGAGTTCTGACAATGAAGAAGGGAGAAAGTCCCCTTGGGTTTCAGACAAGGGTGGGGAAAATAATCAGTCTGAAATATTCCTATACTTTGTTCATTTTAACAGTGGTCTGACCTGAAAGCAAGACTACTTTACCAGAGCCTTATCATACCAAAGATAGGGACAATGAAACAACTTATGTTCCCTCTTGACTTATGGGGGGAACAAAAGAAAGTCAAAGAAACACTTCTGTGAGCCACATCCCCAGGACCCAGTATTGTGAGCTCAATCATGCCTGATTCTTTGTGATCCTATGGACTACTGTAGTCCACAACGCTCCTCTGTCCATGGGATTTCCCAGGCAAGAATACTGGAGTGGGTTGCCATTTCCTTCTCCAGGGGATCTTCTCCATCGAGTAATGGAATCCCTTTCTGTTGCATCTCCTGCATTGGCAATTGGATTCTTTACAACGAGTGCCACCCAGGAAGCCCATATGCTTCCACGTTAGGAAACAACAGATTGAAAACAATATAAAATTAAAGAAAGCAGAAGAAATAAAATGTTACAAATAAGAGCATATCAATATAATTGAAAACACAGAAACAGACAAAAATCAATAAAACCAAAAGCTAGTGCTTTGCAAAGATTAATAACATTTACAAACCTGTAGCTAGGATAAACAAGAAAAAAAAGAAAGCACAAATTGCTAATTTCAGACATGAAAGAGATTGTCAGTAATAGAATATTAGGTAATGGAGTATGGCTACAAATCTTATAACTTAAATGAAATGGAGCAATTCCTTAAAAAATACACACTGGTAAAATATGCAGAGAGAAAAACAAACTATTTTCTATATTCATCGTTGTAAAACACAAAGAATGGACTTTACATAATCTATGAACTTCAGTTAATAATAATATACCAATACTAGTTCATTAATTGTTAACAAATATGCTATGGTAAGAAACTTCCCTGGTGGCTCAGACAGTTAAGAGTCTTTCAGAAACGCTGGAGACCCACATTCGATCCCTGGGTTGGGAAGATCCCCTGGAAAAGGGAATGGCAACCCACTGTAGTATTCCTGCCTGGAGAATTCCATGGATAGGGGAGCCTGGCAGGCTACATTTCATGGGTCACAAAGAATTGGACACATGAGTGACTTTCACTTCACTTTAAATTTCCATCTATTATACAAAAAAAAATTCAACTTATCAGTTATTTGATGGTATCACTGCCCAGATTCTGATGACAGAAATCTTTCCTCAGTTTTAATGTACCTGTGAAACCATTTCATTTAGATTTTTAAAATATCTTGTCAGTTATTAACATTTTGGAATCTTTTTTAAACTTTTTTACTTCATGTTCTTCAAATGTTATTCAAGGAAGATAAAATCTTAACCTGTTTGCAACAGGACACTTTTGTTCAGTGGATTACACGAAAGTAATTCTGACTGCTACTTACCAGAAAAACGCAAAAGAAATGAACCTAAGTACTAACTCCAGAAATGTATTTGGTGAGTGTGAATGGTTTGATTTCTGACAACAAGTACCTTGCTTAAGCTCACAGAACTCAATTTGACCCATATCTACAGACCACGGTCTTCATATCAATTGTGCTGAGCTGAAGCATCTGACCAGGTTTCTAAAGAAGGTATTGTCTTTTAGAGAGGCAGGCGGTCTCCTTGGTCCTCCAGGGAATTATCTTTTGAAGTGGATGTGGCAGCTGCACTGAGGTAACAAATTTAACTGAGGAAATGAGGCCAACTTGGAAAAAGTGGAAACAGAGCAATGCTCTCCAGACAAAGCAGCAAGAACCATACCACAATTTGAATAAAACTGAAATGGAGGGGCTGCATTGCTTTGGACTTTTTTTTTTTTTCTTTTAAATATAGGTGGCAAAATCAATCTTAATTAAAGGACTTTTGAAACAGTCAAATGTTATCACACCTAAAACTGTGAAAATGAGTCTCACTGTTGTGGTTGTTTGAATCACATTTGTTGAGTATTTCTCCTGGTTTTCCTTTGGCCAGTCATTTTGGTTTGCCTGGTTCAGAATCTATATTTGGTGATCTCTCTTTTGTAGGAGACAGAAAGTTCTGGCTTAAAACTCAGCATTCAAAAATGAATATCATGACATCTGATCCCATCACTTATGGCAAATAGATAGGGAAAAGTTGGAAATAGTGGCAGATTTTATTTTCTTGGACTCCAAAATCACTGCAGATGGTGACTGCAGCCATGAAATTAAAAGACACTTGGTCCTTGGAAGAAAAGCTATGACCAACCTAGACTTTATATTAAACTGCAGAGACATTACTTTGGGACAAAGGTCCATCTAGTCAAAGCTATGGTTTTCCAGTAGTCATGGATGGATGTGAGATTTGGGCTATAAAGAAAGCTGAGTGCTGCAGAATTGATGCTTTTGGACTGTGGTGTTGGAGAAGACTCTTGAGAGTCCCTTGGACTGCAAGGATATCAAAGCAGTCAATCCTATAGGATATCAGTCCTGAATATTCATTGGAAGGACAGATGCTAAAGCTGAATCTCCAATACTTTGGCCACCTGGCGGGAAGAGCTGACTCATTAGAAAAGACCCTGATGATGGGAAAGATTGAAGGGAAGGGGGGAAGGAGAATGGAATGACAGAGGATGAGATGGTAGGATGGCATCACTGACTCAATGGACATGAGTTTGAGCAAGCTTCGGGAGTTGGTGATGGACAGGGAAGCCTGGTGTGCTGCAGTCCATGGGGTTGCAAAGAGTCAGACCCAAGTGACCAACTGAACTGAGCAGAACTGAACAGGATCCTCCCATTATGTATGCACGCATCTCTTAGTTAAGATGGATTCCACCACAGAGGCCTATAGAAAGTGAGCATCGCTTGGCATTATTCCCCTTTTTACCTCCAAGGAGCTTTCTGTGCATGTGTAGTCAGGGAGGTCTCCTAACTTGGACGATGAGAAGTATATGGGCTCTTATCTTTTATCTGGTTAAGATTCCTCCTTCTCTCTCAATTGTCCCACTATTCTAATCTTAGAGTTTGAGTCTACAGGGAATGAAACTCCAATAATTTTACTTTGAGGGCCCATGTACCTTCTGCCTCAGAAAGTTGTGCTCTTTAAATGTATAAAGGCAATAATCCATTGGCAAAAGAATAGAAGCTGAATGCAGAAGACAGTTAACATGCTATGTCAGCTGAAACTCTCCTAAAATGTGCTGGATACTAGGATACCCAAGGGTAATGAGCTATAAATATGTAGATGTATTTACTTTCAATGTAATGCAATGTTAAAACTTTTAACAACACACTTATGCTATTTATTTTTGTTTGAAAAAAATATCTCATCTCGGAGTCCTTCAAACAAACAGCATATATGTAGATACAGCTGTCAGTTTCTTCCTTTCATAAAAGAAACGTAAAGCAAAAGCTTTCCTATCAACTGCAATTCTAGGAACTGCAAGTACATAATTGTGGACTTCTGATTCATTGAACGTATGATATAATTAATTATTTTTAATTATGCTGTCTCCAGAGACTAAAGGTGAGTGTCACAATAGATGCTAGAGAGATTAAAGTTATTAAAAATGAATGTTATGGTATATTTTTTATTAGTAACACAGAAATTTAAATTCCAAGAGAAAATGATTTTTAGGGGAAAGTATCTAAGGATAGGAAGGGGTACAGAGAAGCCTGTGTGAAGTTTACAGTCCAGAGGCACAAGTTCACTAAAAGAATAAGACCAGTCATGTGAGTCTAGAATGCCTGCTTCCCCCCACATTTGCTGACACATTAAGGCCTATTTACCAGCATTCCTTTACCTAGTGTATCATCTCTAGCTTTCTATAAAATATTACAAGGCATACTAAAAGGCAAAAACACAATTTAAAGAGACTGAACAAGTATCAGTACTAGATTCAGACTGATTGTACCATTTGAAAGTGTGGCTGGAATTACCAGACCAGGAATTAAAAACAGTCATAATAAATATGTTAGGCATGCTAATGGAAAATGTAAGCAGAAAGATAGAATTCCTAAAAAAATTCTTTTTAAGCTAGAGATGAAAAACACTATAACACAAATGAAGAATGATTTTAGTGACATATCTACCACTGAGAAAAGAATCTCTGAGCTCCAAAACATATTAATAGAAACTTCCAAAACCAAAAAGAAAAAAGACTGGGAAAAAAAACCCAAAACATCAGGATAGAATATACAAAGACTGGGAATAACTAAAAATAGTAGAACATATGTGCAATGGAAATAGCAAAGGAAGAACAAAGAAACAGGAACAATATTTGAATCAAAAATGACTAAGAATTTTTCAGAGTAATGTCAGATATTAAACAACAGTTCCAGAAGTTCAGAGAGCACTAGGCAAGATAAATGTAAGTGTATATATATATATATGTATATACATATACATACACACACTCACGCACCTAGGCATATCATATTCAAACTGCAATAAATCAAAAATGAAAAAAAATTGCCAAATGTAAAAACAAAACAAACAACAACAACAACAACAAAACGCTTGCCTATAAAGTATCAAACATAAGAATTTCATCTGTCTTCTCAGAAACCAGGCAGGCAAACACAGTGATGTGAAACATTGAAAATGTTGAAATGAAAAAACATCATTAGCTAGAAATCTGTACCCTGTAAAATTATACTTCAACACTAAAAGAGACATAAAGTTTCTCAGACCAAAAAAAAAAAAAAACCCCAACACAATTTGATGCCAGCAGACGTTGGTTTGAAAGAAATATTAAAGGCATTTTTAAGAGAAGGAAAATAACATACATCAGAAACACAATTATACAAAAGGAAAAGAAGAGTACTGGAGAAAGAATAGTGAAAAAAAATTAATTTGTTTATCCTTAACTGACTTTACAAAAAACAGTTCAATATAATAATAGCAACAATGCATTTGATTATGTACCTATTGTGCATACACATATATATCTATGTATGATTATGTATAAATGAAATGGTGGTAATGATAGAAGACAGGAGAAAAGAATTAAGTGTATTATATTATTATAAGATACTTCCACTACAATGAAATAGTAAAGCATTATATAACAGTGGCCATGGATCGGTTGTAAATACTTACTGCAAATGCTGGGGCAAGAGCTAAAGAATTAAGATAAATAAATGAATAGATAGACAGATAGATGAATTTCTTTTATAAATCACCCATGGTTTATTTGAAATTAAATTTAACTAGGCATCCATTTTGTTCATTTCCTTATCCTCTTCAGTTCAGTTCAGTCTCTCAGTCATGTCTGACTCTTTGCAACCCCATGTACTGTAGACACCAGTCTTCTCTGTCCATCATCAACTCCCAGAGCTTGCTGAAACTCATGTCCCTCGGTCAGTGATGTCATCCAACCATCTCATCTTCTGTCGTCCCCTTCTCCTCGTGCCTTCAATCTTTCCCAGTGTCAGGGTCTTTTCCAATGAATCAGTTCTTCACCATCAGGTCGCCAAAGAACTGGAGTTTCAGCTTCAGCATCAGTCCTTTCAATGAATATTCAGGACTGATTTCCTCTAGGATGGACTAGTTGGATCTCCTTGCAGACCAAGGGACTCTCAAGAGCCTTCTCCAACACCACAGTGCAACTGTAGACTTGAGGATGGCTTAGCTTTTAGCTTTATTTTGAATATCTGATGGCTGAGAAGAAGTGAGGGCCAAATAAACATAAGTGAAGTCGTTCAGTCGTGTCCGACTCTTTGCGACCCCATGGACTGCAACCCACCAGGCTCCTCTGTCCATGGGATTCTCCAGGCAAGAATACTGGAGTGGGTTGCCATTTCCTTCTCCAGGGCATCTTCCAGACCCAGGAATCGAATCCAGGTTTTCCACATTGCAGGCAGACGCAGGCAGATGCTTTAACCACTGAGCTAAAACATCCGTTCCGTTCCATTCAGTCGCTCAGTCCTGTCCGACTCTTTGCGATCCCATGAATCGCAGCACGTCAGGCCTCCCTGTCCATCACCAACTCCCACAGTTCACTCAGACTCACGTCCATTGAGTCCGTGATGCCATCCAGCCATTTCATCCTCAGTTGTCCCCTTCTCCTCCTGCCCTCAATCCCTCTCAGCATCAGGGTCTTTTCCAATGAGTCAACTCTTTAGCATCATTCCTTCCAAAGAAATCCCAGGGTTGATCTTCTTCAGAATGGACTGGTTGGATCTCCTTGCAGTCCAAGGGACTCTCAAGAGTCTTCTTCAACACCACAGTTCAAAAGCATCAATTCTTCGGCGCTCAGCCTTCTTCACAGTCCAACTCTCACATCCATACATGACCACAGGAAAAACCATAGCCTTGACTAGACGGACCTTAGTTGGCAAAGTAATGTGTCTGCTTTTGAATGTGCTATTTAGGTTGCTCATAACTTTTCTTCCAAGGAGTAAGTGTCTTTTAATTTCATGGCTGCAGTCACCATCTGCAGTGATTTTGGAGCCCCAAAAAATAAAGTCTGACACTGTTTCTACTGTTTCCCCATCTATTTCCCATGAAGTGATGGGGCCAGATGCCATGATCTTCGTTTTCTGAATGTTGAGCTTTAAGCCAACTTTTTCACTCTCCTCTTTCACTTTCATCAAGGGGCTTTTTAGTTCCTCTTCACTTTCTGCCATAAGAGTGGTGTCATCTGCATATCTGAGGTTATTGATATTTCTCCCAGCAATCTTGATTCCAGCTTGTGTTTCTTCCAGTCCAGCGTTTCTCATGATGTACTCTGCATATAAGTTAAATAAGCAGGGTGACAATATACAGCCTTGACGTACTCCTTTTCCTATTTGGAACCAGTCTGTTGTTCCATGTCCAGTTCTAACTGTTGCTTCCTGACCTGCATACAGGTTTCTCAAGAGGCAGGTCAGGTGGTCTGGTATTCCCATCTCTTTCAGAATTTTCCACAGTTTACTGTGATCCACACAGTCAAAGGCTTTGGCATAGTCAATAAAGCAGAAATAGATGTTTTTCTGGAACTCTCTTGCTTTTTCCATGATCCAGCAGTTGTTGGCAATTTGATCTCTGGTTCCTCTGCCTTTTCTAAAACCAGCTTGAATGTCAGGGAGTTCACGGTTCATGTATTGCTGAAGTCTGGCTTGGAGAATTTTGAGCACTACTTTACTACCATGTGAGATGAGTGCAATTGTGTGGTAGTTTGAGCATTCTTTGGCATTGCCTTTCTTTGGAATTTGAATGAAAACTGACCTTTTCCAGTCCTGTGGCCACTGCTGAGTTTTCCAGATTTGCTGGCAAATTGAGTACAGCACTTTTACAGCATCATCTTTCAGAATTTGAAACAGCTCCACTGGAATTCCATCACCTCCACTAGCTTTGTTTGTAATGATGCTTTCTAAGGACCACTTGACTTCACATTCCAAGATGTCTTGCTCTAGATTAGTCATCACATCATCATGATTATCTGGGTCATGAAGATCTTTTTCGTACAGTTCTTCCGTGTACTCTTGCCACCTCTTCTTAATATCTTCTGCTTCTGTTAGGTCCAGACCATTTCTGTCCTTTATCGAGCCCATTTTTGCATGAAATGTTCCCTTGTATCTCTAATTTTCTAGTCTTTCCCATTCTGTTTTTTTCCTCTATTTCTTTTCATTGATTGCTGAAGAAGGCTTTCTTGCTATTCTTTGGAACTCTGCATTCAGATTTTTATATCTTTCCTTTTCTCCTTTGCTTTTTTCCTCTCTTTTTTTCACAGCTATTTGTAAGGCCTCCCCAGACAGCCATTTTGCTTTTCTGCATTTCTTTGCCATGGGGATGGTCTTGATCCCTGTCTCCTGTACAATGTCACGAACCTCATCCCATAGTTCATCAGGCACTCTATCTATCAGATCTAGACCCTTAAATCTATTTCTCACTTCCACTGTATAATCATAAGGGATTTGATTTAGGTCATACCTGAATGGTCTAGTAGGATGTACATAAACTTATTTAGCTATAATAAACTATTCAGGGGTTGTGGTGAAGATTAGGCAGGAGAAGCAAGCAGAGTACAAAACACAAGGTGTGGCACAGAGAAACGTATGCTCATAGGCAGTATCAGGATTACACCCTCTAAGAACATAAGTGTACCTCCTGCCTTTGTATTCTTCAAAATAAACCAGTAGCAAGAGGTCTGATGATTCTGTCAGAGTTAAGTAGCTATATAATCATAGTATTTAAAGCATTAGTAGACAGAACAGAAGGTGGGGAGGCTGAGAATTCATTGTAGAAAACAGTCTGATAACACCAGATCTTTCAGAGAGTGAAGAGGAAAAAGATTGTGACAATTTACTTAAAAATTAAATTCTAAATTAAAATCTAAAATTTAAGGATAAAAATAAAAGAGCAAAATATAATGAATTATATGGGACTTGGAGGTACAATTCGAAGGGATTGCAAATGTCATAAAGTTTTCATCCTTCCTAGTGACGACTTGTCACAGACTGTTGACAATAGTTAATATTATAATTAAAAAGCAGGTATATCATCAAAAATAGAAACAAATTTGAGGGAGGGAAACACAGACTTTAATCATTTTACTTTTTATTTGCAACTATTCTTTAGTGGGTCATTACTGTTGGGAAGTATAAATAAAAACAAAATCTTAGAAAATCTTTCCACAAAAGTAAAAGAAAAGAAAAGATTTTCATTATTGAATTACCATTACACCAGAAAGTGATGCTCATCACAGGCAGTTCACTAAAAATCGGGACAGAGAAAAATCTCACTCTTTTATGTAGGCAGCTAGAACAACCCAGTACCTGCTCTCAAAATAAATGATAATTAGTCTGCAAGTAAGGTAGGGCTTGACAGCATTATTTGTCAGACATAGTTCATCCTAAACTTACCTGGTAATTAGATGGCAATTTGCATTTGCTGATTACCCTTATCTAAAGGAAAACATAAACTTCCGGTATATTTGTGAAAGTATGTAGCTTTGCAACTTCGAGTGAGACACCCAGAGATTAGGTTTTACTCTCGGATGAAAACTAAGAGAGATCCTATTTTCCTCTCATTTTGAAGAGATGGCTTCCTGGTTCTTGAAAAAAAAAAAAAAAAAACACTCTAGATTTTATAAAGCTGTCAATAAGTTATTTATCTTTAAAAAAATTTTCATCCATGTCAAAGGGGCAGAGAAAGAATTCACAAGTTTCCAAAAGTAAATGTTTCCTTCATGGATCAGTACCTTGTCATTGGCAAAAGGGCTTGCATAACTCAATGAAGCTATGTGGCAGGCCATGTAGGGCCACCCAAGGTAGATGGGTCATAGTGGAGAGTTCTGACAAAATGTGATCCACTGGAGAAAGGAATGACAAACCACTGCAGTATCCTAGCCACAAGAACCCCATGAATATATAAAAAGACGAAAAGATATGGCATCAAAAGATGAGTCCCCCGGTTCAGAAGATCTTCGATATGCTACTGCAGTAGAGCAGAGGCCAAGTACTAAATAGCTCCAGAAAGAATGAAGTGGCTGAGCCAAAGTGTAATGATGCCCAGTTGGGGATGTCTGGTGATGAAAGTAAAGTCTGATACTGTAAAGAACAGTATTGCATGGCAACCTGGAATGTTAGATCCATAAATCAAGGCAAATTGGAACTGTCAAACAGGAGACGGTAAGAGTAAACATCAACATCTTTGGAATCGGTGAAGTAAAATGGATGGAAGTGGATGAATTTAATTCAGATGACCATTATGTTTACTACTGTGGGTATGAATCCCATAGAAGAAATGGAGTAGCCCTCATAATCAACAAGAGTCTGACAGTATTTGGATGTGACCTCAAAAATGATAGAATGATCTTGTTTCTTTCCAAGGCAAAACATTCAACATCACTGTAATTCAAGTCTATACCTAAACCACTAAAGAAGCTGAAGTTGATCAGTTCTGTGGTGACCTAGAAGACCTCTTGGAACTGACACCAAAAGATGTCCTATTCATCATAAGAATTGGAGTGCAAAAATAAGAAGTCAAGAGATACCTTGAGTAACAGGCAAGTTTGTCCTTGAAGTACAGTTCCAGACAATATCAAGGACACAACAGAAGGCCTTCATCAATGAAAGATACAAAGAAACAGGGGGAAAAAAACAGAAGGGGAAAAACTAGCAATATCTTCAAGAAAACCAGAAATGTCAAAAGGATATTTCATCCAAAGATGGGTACAATAAAGGACACATTTGTAAAGACTTTATAGAAGCAGAAGAGATCAAGAAGAGAAGGCGAGAATACACAGGAGAACTGTTCAAAACAGATCTTAATTAGCTGGATAACCACGATTGTGTGGTCACTGACCCAGAGCCAGACATTCTGGAGTGTAAAACCTAGGGGGCCTTAGGAAGCACTGTTGCTCATAAAGCTAATGGAGGTGATGGAATCCCATCATTTCTATTTAAAGTCCTAAGTGATGATTCTATTAAAGTGCTGCACTCAATATGTCAGCAAATTTAGAAAACCCATCAGTGACCACAGGACTAGAAAAGGTCAATCCTCATTCCAATTCTCAAGAAAGGAAGTACTAAAGAATGTTCAAACCACCAGACAATTGCACTCATCTCCCACGTTATTAAGGTTAGGCTCAAAATCCTTCATGCTAGGCTTCAGCATTATGTGGACCAAGAACTTCCGATATTCAAACTGGGCTTAGAAGAGGCAGAGGAAAGAGAGATCAAATTGCCAACATTCACAGAATCCAATGGAAAGCAAGGGGATTCCAGAAAAACAGCTACCTCTGTTTCATTGACTTTGCTAAAGTCTTCGACTGTGTGGATCATAATGAACTGTGGAAAACTCTTAAAGAGATGGGAATAACAGATCATCTTATCTGTCTCCTAAAAAACCTGTATACAGGTCAAGAAGCAATAGTTAGAAACTTGAATGAAACAACTGACTGGTTCAGGAGTGAGAAAGAATGACAAGGGTGTTCATTGTCACCCTGTTTACTTAACGTATATGCAAAGTACTCGGGCAAAATGCCAGGCTGGACGAGTTACAAGCTGGAATGAAAATGGACAGGAAAAATATCAACAACCTCAAATATGTGGATGATACCACTCTAATGGTAGAAAGTGAAGAAGAATTAAAGAACCTTTTGAGGAGGGAGAAGGAGGAGAGTAAAAAAACAAGCTTAAAACAAAACAAAACACACTACGATCATGGCATGGAAAATGGCATGGAAGCAGTGATAGATTTCCTCTTCTTGGGCTCTAAAATCACTGCAGATGGTGACTGCAGTCATGAAATTAAAAGATGATTGTTTCTTGGCAGGAAAGCTATGATCAATCTAGACAGTGTGTTAAGAAGAAAAGACATCACTTTGCCAACAACGATCCGTATAGTCAAGACTATTGTCTTTCCAGTAATCACAAAGGATGTGAGAGCTGCACCATAAAGAAGACAGAATTGATACTTTCAAACTGTAGTGCCAGAGAAGAGTCTTGAGAGTCCCTTCCAGAGCAAGAAGATTAAACCAGTCAATCTTAAAGGAAGTCAACCCTGAATACCCATTGGAAGGACTGATACTGAAGGTGAAGCTCCAAAATTTTGGTCACTTGATGTGAGCAGCTGACTCATTGGAAAAGACACTGATGATGTAAAAGATTGCAGGCAGAAGGAGAAGAGGGTGACAGAGGATGAGTTGGTTGGATGGATCACTGATTCAATGGCATGAACTTCTGGGAGTTGGTGAGGGACAGGAAGGCCTGGCATGCTGCAGTCCATTGGGTCAAGAACAGTTGGACACAACTTGGCAACTGATCAGCAACAAAGTAAATGCTCTAAAAATAGGGAGGTTTTTTGTTGCTTCAGAGATAATTTTTCTTCTTATGTGTGATTTGTATTCATCTTTATGTTACTTACATTATCTTCCATACAGTAAAACAATAAAGTTGAATTCTGATTTCTGATTTAAGTTGGATCCAGAAAGGAGTGTAAATACTATTTGCAAGTGTCAACATTCTCACGTGAAAACAAGAGGTATATTTATATAGAAATGCAAGTATTCTCTTTACAATTAATAAATTTGACTCTTTTAACTGGGCTCATCTTATATTGTGGCATAATATTTTTCAGAAAGTGATACAAAGTAGATTTCAGTATATGCGTCCTTAATTTTTGTGAATTACAAAACTGCCAGTCCAGGTTCGATGCACGATACAGGATGCTCGGGGCTGGTGCACTGAGATAACGCAGAGGAACGGGATGGGGAGGGTCGTGGGAGGGGGATTCAGGATGGGAAACACATGTACTCCCATGGCAAATTCAAGTCAATGTATGGCAAAACCGATGCAACATTGTAAAGTAATTAGCCTCCAATTAAAATAAATAAATTTATATTAAAAATAATTATAAAATTTAAAAATTAATTAATAAATAAATTTATATTTTAAAAATAATAAAATAAAGCAAAATAAATAATTGCTTTCTGAAGTTTAGTAGTATTTGGTGTAAGCTTAGTTAAATAGTGGAGAAAGGGGAAAATAAACAAAATTAAATAAATATCCCATACTCATTTCTGCTTTTTTTTTTTCTGTTTCTTATTTTACAACTCCCATACAACTAATTGTGTGAAAGAAACCACACCATTATTAAAGTCATTACTGAAGTTTATTCAGGATCTTACCAAGTCACCAATATTTGAAGATTTTTAAGTTTATTTTTCATGATGTCTGGTATCTGAAGCATTCTTTATAAAACTGTTCTTGGAAGAAGCAAGCCTTTTATAAACCAATAGCCTATGTTTAGAGAGTCTGGGCTGAAACCTTAAATTTCCTATCCTTATTGAACTATGTTCTTTCTATGTAGCATCTAATATTCATGAGGCTGTGTGAGTTGCACTGTGTGCGCATGAACAGTCATGTTCTACTATTTGCAACCTCGTGGATTATAGTCTGCCAGGTTCCTCTGTCCCTGGGATTTCCCAGGCAAGAATATATTGGAGTGGGCTGCCATTTCTTCTTCCAGAGGATATTCCTGACCCAGGGATTAAACCTGCATCTCTTGTGTCTCCTGAATTGGCAGGTGGAAACTTTACCACTGGGTCACTGGAAAGTCTTAATATTTATGAAATGCTTTCCCAATTAACTGTGACGTGGACAAAGTAATCTGGGAAATGGGTCCTTACATCTTAGAAACACCTTCTTGTTTCCTACCTTCCATTCATGAATATCACTGATATACATTTCAAACAATTACAAATGTGTCTACCAAATATGTTCAAACGTTCAAAAGTCCTAGCGCTTTTTTTGCATGTTATAACAATAGATAAACCCTTAAAGAGGCTATATTATAAGAAGTTGATGAATAACCTTCAACAAATCCAAAGAACATTAAGTAAGAATGGAGTACTATGCCGATATCTAAGTTGATATCACAGCATCTCTTCTTTTTCTGGGGCTTCAGATCTAAGAATGCTATGCTGACAATATATTTGATTATTTTAAGGCATGTAGAAGGTACAGATACAGTTTAGATATTTTTCTATTACAGCAGAGTCACCTGGAAACTTTTAGTAAAATGTTCTGGCCAGATGGGGAGAATAAAATTTAATAGTGAATATTTAATCCAAAACTTTCTATAATAATATGTTTCCTTACTATTGAAATTACATTTACATTCAACATTTACATCCTCTGGTTGAAAATGAGAAGATATCAAGATGGGAACAAGTTTGCTATTATTTTTTTTTTAAGCATATTTTTTTTTTTCTTTTCTCACCTACTGACAGGACCATTATTTATATGCACTTACTCTGTCAAGCATTTGTCCTTTTCAGTGAGCCAGAGGAATATGTATCATTTCCATCTTCATGTTGTTTCAAAAGTTTGCTTGAAAAAGTCAACCCTAAAAATATTACTTGTGAATTAATTTTGGTTTCCTTAATCTGTGCAACAAAGAGTATTTCGATTATTTGGGGTCCTTTGAATAAAGAAACGCTTAGAAAAAAGGCTTGCTCTCACACTCACAATAAGAAAAATTCAGATAATTAACTAATCATCATTTTATTTAACCATCAAAGAGCCAGTTTCAAATTGCCTTAAGTTTAAGAAAAGAAAAGTCCATTCTAGGAGTGACCAATTGCAGTCTCTGGCTCTACTCTTAGAGACATAATAGGAACCAGTGAAAACTGTTCTAACAGGTGGGAATTCAGGAAGAACTTTTACTGCCAAAAACTGAATGTGGGCAAGTTCACCGAGCCATGAGTCCACCCTCCACAAGAACTGTTATGACAGTGTGTCCATAAAAAACACCCCTTTCTTGATCCCAGTGGCCAGCTACAGAATCAACTTTGCTCCAAACACTAAACAATGCTTTCTCAATTAAAATGTCTTGGGACTTCCTTGGCTGTCCAGTGGCTAAAACTCTGTGCTCCCTATTCTGGGGCTAGGGTTCGATTTCTGGCTAGGAAACTGGATCCCAATGCTGCAACTAAAGAACTGGGATAATACAATGATAATAACAGATCATGCATGCCACAACAAAGACTCAATAGAGCTAAATAAATAAACATTTGGGGGAAAAAAAAGTCTTGAAACTTCTTAGTGGCTCCACTTCAGCCTACTGAGGACCGACTAATGCATGTTTGCCAACCAGAGTCTGTCTTAATATACTCTTTTCCTTTTTTTTTTTCTCTACAAGACTAAATTCTATTTTCCAATATTTTTGAATCTTTGCTGAAATGAAAGTAACAACAGTTGGGTTATTTTTTATTAGTTTAGAATAAACACTTTGTTAATTTTGTTCCACACTTTTTCTTTGAGAATGTAGAACCCTCTGGGAACTACATATATAAGAAGAATCGAATCCTATTTGTGGGCTCTTTTCCATACCCCTGAACAAGATGCTTGAGAGAAAGGTTAGGGCAGAGAAAGAAGCTAAATTCTCTCTCATCATGCAAACATAGAGAGAAGGGAAGTGACTACCTATGCAGGAAATACAGGAAGCCTACCAGACTTCTATCCTCTACAGAATAGAAGCCGTATGCCATGGAAGAGAACCAACAAGGCCTGTTATCCCAGCACACAAATGCAGATGCATTTTGACTGGGAAATAGAAAAAAGGTTTCTTTATGGACAAGGGAGGGATTAGAAATAATGCTGGGCAAATGAAGGTCAGTGGATGTACCCTGAAAGCATTGTGTGTTTCACACTCTTAGGAGAGCAACTGGAAACTTTGGGGGATATAAAGCTCATCAGGGGCAAAAGACAGTTATGGTTGCCATGGAAAAAATGCTAATCACTGAAGAAAACTTTTGAGCCAGATCCATAGAACAGGGAATGCTTGGGACTAAGTCTTCATCCCATCCTTCCAAAGCCCCTAAAAGGGGAGGTACTGAGTAACAAACAGCAGTCTGCTACTGAAGGAGAGATGACTGTGAATAGAGACTACTTTTGATGTACAGGTGTGCGTGAGGACCAATAGCTGATAATAGAGGAGGAGTATTGAGAAATAGACTCCAAAACTGCCAGCTGCCACACTCAGTACACGGTAAGACTGGAGAATTGTGAAGTTGGTGCTGCACTCAAGCTGGCAATAGCAACTGCAAAACCCAAACCCAGCTCAGCTCCTGACTAGAATCAGCCTCCATTCATAATGGCCAAGCACCCAGTCTTTCAAAAGCGATGCCCAACTCAGGGCATAAATACTACTTACTTCAATCTCCACTCTTTTGTACATGATGTCTAGCCATCTGAAAAAATCAGGTGACACATGATAAAGCATGGAAAAACAACAACAATAACTCACTGTAAAGGGACAAAAAAATCAGCAGAAGTAGACTTAGAAATGGCCCAGATGTGTAATTATAAGGCTGAGAATTTAAAATAATTATGATTGGTGTGATAAAGTCTATAGTAATCAGAGGAAAATGTGTATGAGCATGTGGAAGATTTTAGCAGAGAGATCAAAATTTTATGAAATAATTAATTGGATATACTATTAAAAATAAACATAAAGAGCTATAATAGAGATGAATAATAAATTAATTGATTTGACATATCTGATGAAACAGTTAATGGATTTGAAGATAAGTCAACAGAAAAAAACCTAAACTGAAATGCTTAAAAAGTAAAGATAAAAAGTACATAAAATTTTTAAAAGAACAGACCTATAGTGGTTGTAGAACAAGGTGAAACAGTCTTACATACATATAACTGTAATCTCAGAAGTACAAAAAGAAGCTCAAAAAATGTGGTGAAGAGATAATTGCTGAGAGTTTCTCAAAAACATTGAAAAATAATAAGCCATATAAGTAAAAACCTCAGAAAATCTGAAACAGAATAAATTAAAAGACAATCAAATTATCAAAAAACAGAGATAAAAGCAAATACCTATAAGAATAATTTTTAAGCTACTCAGAACCAAAGGTTAAAAGAATATCATACATGTAACCATAGAATAAAACATACCACATGCACATGTCTTTGAAAAGACTTTCAGTAGCTACGAAATCCAGAAGACAATGGGAAAAGATCTTTAAATTACTAAATATAGACATTACCCACTATTCCATAGTATAGAAAAATAGAAAGCCCAGAGATAAATCCACACACCTATGGACACCTTATCTTCAACAAAGGAGGTAAGAATATACAATGGAGTAAAGACAATCTCTTTAACAAGTGGTGCTGGGAAAACTGGTCAACCACTTGTAAAAGAATGAAACTAGATCACTTTCTAACACCACACACAAAAATAAACTCAAAATGGATTAAAGACCTAAACTTAAGAACAGAAACTATAAAACTCTTAGAGGAGAACATGGCAAAACACTCTCTGACATAAATCACAGCAGGATCCTCTATGATCCACCTCCCAGAATACTGGAAATAAAAGCAAAAATAAACAAATGGGATCTAATTAAAATTAAAAGCTTCTGCACAACAAAGGAAACTATAAGCAAGGTGAAAAGACAGACTTCTGAATGGGAGAAAATAATAGCAAATGAAGCAACTGACAAACAACTAATCTCAAAAATATACAAGCAGCTTATGCAGCTCAACTCCAGAAAAATAAATGACCCAATCAAAAAATGGGCCAAAGAACTAAATAGACATTTCTCCAAAGAAGACATACGGATGGCTAACAAACACATGAAAAGATGCTCAACATCACTCATTATCAGAGAAATGCAAATCAAAACCACAATGAGGTACCATTTCACACCAGTCAGAATGGCTGCGATCCAAAAGTCAACAAGCAATAAATGCTGGAGAGGGTGTGGAGAAAAGGGAACCCTCTTACACTGTTGGTGGGAATGCAAATTAGTACAGCCACTATGGAGAACAGTGTGGAGATTCCTTAAAAAATTGCAAATAGAACTGCCATATGACCCAGCAATCCCACTGCTGGGCATACACACCGAGGAAACCAAAATTGAAAGAGACACATGTACCCCAGTGTTCATCGCAGCACTGTTTATAATAGCCAGGACATGGAAACAACCTAGATGTCCATCAGTAGATGAATGGATAAGAAAGCTGTGGTACATATACACAATGGAATATTACTCAGCCATTAAAAAGAATACATTTGAATCAGTTATAATGAGATGGATGAAACTGGAGCAGACTATACAGAGTGAAGTAAGCCAGAAAAAAAACACCAATACGGTATACTAAAACATATTTATGGAATTTAGAAACATGGTAATGATAACCCTGTATGTGAGACAGCAAAAGAGACACAGATGTATAGAATGGACTTTTGGACTCTGAGGGAGAGGGAGAGGGTGGGATGATTTGGGAGAATGGCACTGAAACATGTATACTATCATGTAAGAAACAATCACCAGTCTATGTTCTATACAGGATACAGGATGCTTGGGACTGGTTCATGGGGATGATCCAGAGAGTTGATGTGGAGTGGGAGGTGGGAGGGGTTCAGGATTGGGAATTCATGTACACCCGAGATGGATTCATGTCAATGTATGGCAAAACCAATACAGTAACGTAAAGTAAAATAAAGTAAAAATAAAAAAAAATTAAATAAATAAATAAATAAAGGAGAAATGATGCATTCTTATAAAATAATTTGAGAGAATTTACTGCTAGCAACCCTCACAATAAGAGATTTTAAAATGTGTTCTCAATGAAAAATGAATATGAAATAAAAGCATACATCTACATAAAGAAAAAAGATATGTTGAAATGATTAATAGAAAAGAAATATGAGATATTTTGTCACATTTTAATTACCCACAAAGATACCTAGTTGTCTAGTATAAAGCTAGCAGCTATTTTGGTTTATGGTTGTATGGACTAAATGTATCCCCGCTTCAAATTCATACATTAAAGTTTTGCTCCCCAAAGTGAAGGTATTAGGAGGAGGAACCTTTGGAAATAATCAAAACATGATAGTAGAGCCCTGATAAATGGGATTAGTGCCACTATGGGAAGAGACTTGAGAGTTTTCACTGCTCTCTGCCTTGTGAGGCTATAAGAAGACAGCCATCTACAAGCCAATGAGAAAGCTCTCATCAAACAGCAGAGATGTAGACACCTTGAAAGTAGACTTCTAAGCTTCCAGAACTGTGAAAGATAAATGTTTGCTTCAGCAATCTAGTTTATGATAATTTACAATAGCACCCTGAGACATATGACATGTACAGAATATAATATTTGTGTATTATATTATACAACAGAAGAGAAAAAGAGAAAATGGGAAAGAAGAGTGAATACACACACACACACACACACACATAACTTATATATGTTTTTAAAGTTTTAAACCATTCATAAAATGACATGATGTCATTTGAAATTAGACTGTGATTTATTAAAGATATATAATATAAATCCTAGGGCATGACCAAAATATAGAAAAAGTAAATTTAAATTATAACAGTGGAAATAAAATGTAATCATAAACCTTAATAATAAAGCAGGCAGAACAATTTAAAAAAATACACCAAGAAAAAATGTAACAAAGAAAAAACAGCTACTAAGATGGAAATATTTTGTGCAATTACATGTATATTAAAAAGCAGAGGCATCATTTTGCTGACAAAGATCCTTACAGTCAAGGTATGGTCTTTTCAATAGTGATGTGCAAATGTGAGAGTTGGACCATAAAGAAGGCTGAGTGCCAAAGAATTGATGCTTTTGAATTGTAGTGCTGGAGAAGACTCTTTAGAGTTCCTTGGACAGCAAGAAGATCAAACTAGTCAATCCTAAAGGAAATCAACCCATTGGAAAAAACCCTGGTGCTGGAAAGATTGAAGACAAAAAGAGAAGGAAGTGGCAAAGGATGAGATGGTTAGATAGCATCAATAACTCAATGGACATCAATTTGAGTGAAGTCTGGGAAACAGGAGAGGACAGAAGAGTCTGGCATGCTGCAGTCCATGGGGTCACAAAGAGTCGGACAGAACTTAGCAACCAGACAACATACATAATTACATTAAAAGCAAGTGATCTGAGAAAACACTTAAAAGACGGACTCTTAGCTGTGGTACATATACACAATGGAGTATTACTCAGCTATTAAAAATAATACATTTGAATCAGTTCTAATGAGGTGGATGATGCTGGAGCCGATTATACAGAATGAAGTAAGCCAGAATGAAAAACACCAATACAGTATACTTACACATATTTATGGAATTTAGAATGATGGTAATGATAAATCTGTACGCAAGACAGCAAAAGAGACACAGATGTATAGAACAGCCTTTTGGACTCTGTGGGAGAGGGAGAGGGTGGGATGATTTGGGAGAGTGGCAGTGTAACATGTATGATATCATAAGTGAAACGAATCGCCAGTCCAGGTTTGATGCAGGATGCAGGATGCTTGGGACTGATGCACGGGGATAATCCAGAGAGAAGGTGTGGGGCGGGAGGGGGGAGGTGGGGGTCGGGATTGGGAGTTCATGTACACTCGTGGCTGATTCATGTCAATGTATAGCAAAACGAATATAGTATTGTAAAGCAAAACAAACTAAAAAATAAAATTAATTAAAAAAAAAAGACAGACTCTTGAAAGATCGAATTAGAAACTGTCTTTATAAAAACTCACTTGAAATCTAAAGAAAAGATAAACTAAAAGATAGTAATATACCACACAAACATTCATCAGAAGAAAGTTAAAGTGACCATAGTAATATTAAAAAGTGTAGACTTAAAAAATAATATTATCAGGGACAAAGACATTACATAATAATAGGGAGGATAAGTCAACAAGACACACCTGTTATGTATGTATGGCATCAAATGTAAATAGTGTGTGTGTTAGTCACTCAGTCATGTCTGACTCTTTGTGACCTCATGGACTATAGCTTGCCAGGCTATAGTGAAATTCTCCAGGCAAGAATACCAGAGTGGGTAGCCATTCCCTTCTCCAGGGGATCTTTCTGACCCAGGGATCCAATCCCAGTCTCCTGTACTGCAGGCAGATTCTTTGCTATCCGAGTCATGAGGGAAACCCAACTTAAATAGCAACAGAATTGTAAGAATAATAGACAAACCTGAGCTTATATTTGAACATCTGTGTACTTGGCATCATTTTATAAACATTTGAACTGCCAAATTCAAAACTACTGGTGATCCCAAATGTTGAAAATTTAAAATGTTGCAAAAATTTTTGTAGAACTGTCTGGCATGTAACACTAAAGCTAGTGATACAACTACTCTATAGAAAGAAACTTTATCCACTGATATTTTATCAAGATAAATGAACACATCTAATTTTAAAAAAGACATAATAAGAACAGCATTTTTCATAATGTCAAAACTCAATGTCCATCAGTAAGTGAATGGATAAATAAGCTAATGTGTGTTTATACTACTTAACATGGGAAGGAATGAACCACTTACAGACATAAACTATGGATGATTCTCATAAATGTTATACTAAGGATAAAAACTAGGCCCAAATGAGCACGTGCTACATGATTCTATCTGTGTAAAATCCAAGAAGAACATAAGCTAATCTTAGCTGATGAAAATAAGATATTTGCCTCTGAAAGATCAGATTACTGAAAAGATCAACAGATGACTTCCCAGGGTGATGTAGATGCTCTAACTTTTGTTTTGGATCGTGTTTACAGAGCTATGCATGCTCCATCACGTCAATATGTTCCACTCTTTGCAACCTTTGAATTGCAGACTGCCAGTCTGCTCTGTCCAGTGGATTCTCCAGGCAGAAATACTGGGGTGGGTTGCCATGCCCTCCTCAAGGGAATCTTCCTGACCCAGGGATCAAGTCCTGCGTGTCCTGCGTTGCAGGTGGATTATTTACCACTGAGCTGCAGGAGAAGCCCATTCACAGAGCTATATCCATTATCAAAAATCATGAAATTATTTTATGTCCTTTGTGTTATTTGTTATAAGACATTACTGAAAAATTATGTCATAAAACTATATGCAAGAATTAATTGATCTTGAAAATGAGAAAATATATGGAATTTATTAGAAATTAGATGAATATTAATTTTGACTAGGAATTTACAAAATACTCAGAGAATTGTGTTTGAACATAGTCTGTATATAATTGATATGGTAACAATTCTATTAATACTTGGAAGAAAGATGTTACACTACAGCTTAAAAGAAGATTTTGAATGAATCATGGTAGTTGAGCAATTCTATAAGCATTTAAAGATGATTGAGTTGCATAATTACTGAAATATTAGAACTGGAAGCAGTGAACTCAAAGGGAGATAGATTTTCATTTGCTAAGTCAAAAGCAGAATTTTAAAGTGTGCTCTAAGAGCACATGAGCAATTCCTTTTCCAGGTATATCTAGTCAGTAGGTCAGTGAAAGTGAAAGTCGCTCAGTCGTGTCTGACTCTGCAACCCCATGGACTATACAGTCCCTGGAACTCTCCAGGCCAGAATACTGGACTGGGTAGCCTTTCCCTTCTCCAGGGGATCTTCCCAACCCAGGGATCGAACCCAGGTCTCCCACATTGTGGGCGGGTTCTTTACCAGCTGAGCCACAAGAGAAGCCACAAGCTCAGAGATCAAGATAAACATTTAGAAAATGTTATCTTAAATAGTTTGATATTAAAAGCAAACAAATCAATGCAGCTAATTAGAGACCCAACTACATATATAGAGAGAGACTGACTTCTAGAAAATATGACTTTTTGTTGCTGTTGTTCATAGCTAAAGATGACATATTAACACCATCAGGGAGTGGTTAAAGTTCTGCAAAGTCAAGACAATAAAGGTTCACACAAAGTCACTTTATTTATATTTTAAAGACCATTTCATGTAGTCATTCAGTCGTGTCCTACTCTCTGAGGCCCCATGTACTGTAGCCCACCAGGATCCTCTGTCCACAGAAGTTTCCAGGCCAGAATACTGGAGCAGGTTGCCGTTTCTTCTTCCAAGGGATCTTCCCAATCCAGGGATTGAACCCATGTCTCTTGCATCGCCTACAGCTGCAAGTGAATTCTTTATCACAAAGACCAATTAGTTGCCTTAATTTCCAAGTACCTTAAGATTTTGCCCTTGTCACTCTGGCATCACATGCCTCAAAATGCTTTCCAAAAATGACTACTCTTTATTTAGCATCTTTCTCTCTCCTTCCAGAAATACCAATTTTTCTACTTTCTTATCCAACAAATTCACTGACATTGTTCACCATTACACATGGTAAAGTAGGGTTTCCATTGGTACTCTATCCTGATTATGTCGTGGAACCTTCATACAATGAATCACCAGTAGACACAAAATACTTCCCAGCTAAAACAAAGGTACTTTTTCCGTTTGCTACAACATTGCTGAAAAGAGCTTGGATGATAATTAACCCTGCAAGTAAAACAGACACTGGTAAAACCAATACAATGCAACATTGGTTACAATACAATTTAAATACAATTAAAATAAATAAATTTATATATATATAAAAGAATGCTGCTTGTAAAATGAGAAAGCATTACAATGTTCTTATTCTTTACTGACAAATACAATTTTGGTATTTTAACTATTTTTAGAAACTATTATCTAATTACTCCCTGCACAATGCTTTAATTAACACAGCCCTCCTTCCAAGTCCAGGTTAATCCCCGTTACAAACTTTACAGTACTTTTTGCTTTGATTCAGTTAATACCTTTGATTATTATAGGGAAAAGAAAAATAATATAGGTATCACTAAATAGTGGGTAGTAGTGTTCTAGGTAATTCACATCTGTTTGATAAATTTTAACTCTATTTATTTATGTATTTGTTTATTTATTGCTGCTGCTGCTAAGTCACTTCAGTCATGTCCGACTCTGTGTGACCCCATAGACAGCAGTCCACCAGGCTCCCCTGTCCCTGGGATTCTCCAGGCAAGAACACTGGAGTGGGGTGCCATTTCCTTCTCCAATGCATGAAAGTGAAAAGTGAAAGTCGCTCAGTCATGTCTGACTCTTAGCGACCCCATGGACTGCAGCCCACCAGGCTCCTCCATCCATGGGATTTTCTAGGCAAGAGTACTGGAGTGGGGTGCCATTGCCTTCACTATCTTGTAAAAATATGTTGTTTTATTCTTAATAAAATAACAGCCAGGACCTGTAAGTGTGTAAATATTATCACCTGCTACTGAAAATATTTTAATTAATATTAATTTAATATTAAAATCTATTTATGTTGTATATATTTTATATATATAATTAGGGCTAGAAATAAATGTTTCATTTTACATATACTTGTGTTACTCTTTTTTTTTTTTTAAAGCACAAAACCTTCATTTCCCAGTCCTCTTTGCAGCTAGATAAGAAACATAGTGAGGTTCTGACAAATAAAATGGAACTGGAAGTGTTTTGTGGAACTTCCAGGAAGGATTCTTAGTAAGAGCTGACTCACCAGGGGAGGCGGGTCTCCCCTGAACTTCTGCTTGTCCCTTTTCTTCTGGCCTGAACTTTAGAATTGGTCGTGAGAGTCTCAGAAGCCATTTGGGTCACAAGGTGCACTTGACGATGTAAGCTATGATGTCAAAATAGAAAGGTAGAAAGAGTCCGTTCTCTGTTGTTACTCTTTACCTGCAACATTGACATTCTAAGTCTATATCAGCATAACACATTGCAAGTTTTCATGATCTAAGCATCCATGCATCTGAATGATGTGTGTACTTTGTTAAACACATGACACTAATGGACCACTACTAGAACTCAAGGATTTTATAACAATTGTCAGAAAATATATCTGCATTACTGTGCATGATTAAATATGCAAGTCTGTATTTTATATGAAAAATATTCTCTATGGGTACTCATCAAAAAATAATTACTGGTGACTACTATGAAAGCCATTGTTTCTATGTATTTTACAAACTTAAATAAAACACAAAGGCTAAATATCAACAGAAAACAAATCCTTGCAAAAATTATGTATATATAGGTTCAGTTCACTTCAGTCACTCAGTCGTATCCGACTCTTTGCAACCTCATTAATCACAGCACGCCAGGCCTCCCTGTCCATCACCAACTCCCGGAGTTTACCCAAACTCATGTCCATCGAGTCGGTGTTGTCATCCAGCCATCTCATCCTCTGTTGTCCTTTCTCCTCCTGCCCCCAATCCCTCCCAGCATCAAAGTATTTTCCAATGAGTCAGCTCTTCACATGAGGTGACCAAAGTATTGGAGTTTCAGCTTTAGCATCAATCCTTACAAAGAACACCCAGGACTGATCTCCTTTAGAATGGACTGATTGGATCTTCTTGCAGTGCAAGGGACTCTCAAGAGTCTTCTCCAACACCACAGTTCAAAAGCATCAATTCTTCGGCACTCAGCCTTCTTCACAGTCCAACTCTCACATCCATACATGACCACTGGAAAAACCATAGCCTTGACTAGATGAAACTTTGTCAGCAAAGTAATGTCTCTGCTTTTGAATATGCTATCTAGGTTGGTCATAACTTTCCTTCCAAGGAGTAAGTGTCTTTTAACTCCATGGCTGCAGTCACCATCTGTAGTGGTTTTGGAGCCCCAGAAAATAAAGTCTGACCCTGTTTCCACTGTTTCCCCATCTATTTCCCATGAAGTGATGGGACCAGATGCCATGATCTTAGTTTTCTGAGTGTTGAGTTTTAAGCCAACTTTTTCACTCTCCTCTTTCACTTTCATCAAGAGGCTTTTAGTTCCTCTTCACTTTCTGCCATAAGAGTTGGTGTCATCTGCATATCTGAGGTTATTGATATTTCTCCCAGCAATCTTGATTCCAGCTTGTGTTTAGCAATCTGTAAATTGAAATATATTTTTATTGCAATTAAATACATAAGTATTAAACCACACATTTTATGATAAATGCATTATAATAAGTGAAGCAATTAGCTCCAGAAGTGGTAAATGGGTTTCTAATAAATATTAAGTTTAACTTATGACCCTACTAGAAAAATTTTAAGTCAATAATAATCTAATCCTTCAAGTCATAAGGACAAAATACAATATAAATGAACAAAGTACATAAATAAGAAATTCAAAAAATCAGAAACAAAAATAACACAATTTCAATAAACAAGCAAATGGAAAAAAAAAGTGTTTCATGACAAAATATACGCACAGAAAAATCTGTAAGCAGAGAGAATTGGAAAGAAAATGGAGACAGAAGAATAGCCAAATAATTTTCATTGAGTATATGTTGGTATCAACATTTTAGAGGGAAATTTGTAATATTTAAAACTCTGAAAATATGTGTATATTATGACTGAGCACTTCAGTTTCACATTGTTCCAGGTGGTGTTTTCAATATTAAAAAAATCATTATACCAATATCATACTATTTTTAAAATTTGGATACAAGTTTTGTTTGTATTTTGTTATATTGTAAAAATGGAAGTTACGATGACATTAAAGTAAACTGAAAATACATATCAAAATAGACCACTGTCAAAATATTTTTCAGTTCAGTTCAGTTGCTCAGTCATGTCTGACTGTGCGACCCCATGAATCGCAGCACGCCAGGCCTCTCTGTCCATAACCAACACCTGGAGTTCACTCAAACACCTCCATCGAGTTGGTGATGCCATCCAGCCATCTCATCCTCCGTCGTCCCCTTCCTCTCCTGCCCCCAACCCCTCCCAGCATTTCACATGAGGTGGTCAAAGTACTGGAGTTTCAGCTTTAGCATCATTCCTTCCAAAGAACACCCAGGGCTATCTCCTTTATTTTTTATGTATTTATTTTTAATATAAATTTATTTATTTTAATTGGAGGTTAATTACTTCACAATATTGTATTGGTTTTGCCATGCATCAACATGAATCCGCCACAGGTATACACGTGTTCCCTATCCTGAACCCCCTCCCCAGACCCTCCCCATACCATCCTTCTGGGTCATCCAGTGGACCAGCCCCAAGCATCCAGTATCATGCATTGAACATGGACTGGTGATTCATTTCATATATGATATTATACATGTTTCAATGCCATTCTCCCAAATCATCCTACCCTCTCCCTCTCCCACAGAGTCCAAAAGACTGTTCTATACATCTGTGTCTCTTTTGCTGTCTCACATACAGGGTTATCGTTATTATCTTTCTAAATTCCATATGTATGCGTTAGTATACTGTATTGGTGTTTTTCTTTCTGGCTTACTTCACTCTGTATAATAGGCTCTAGTTTCAGAATGGACTGGTTGGAGCTCCTTGCAGTCCAAGGGACTCTCAGGAGTCTTCTCCAACATTACAGTTCAAAAGCATGAATTCTTTTAGGCTACATGATAATTGAATGTGATTCAAGGACCTAGAGTGAATAAAAGAATAAGGGAGAATGTTGCTAGTAGTATAAGGGATATTAGTAAGATGAGAAAAATTTGGAATAGATATTGTGAATGGGATAATAGTCTTGTATAAGTTTCCTAATTTTTATAACAGTACTGTGACTTTCAAGGCTTGCCCTGTTCTTAGGATATATACACAGAATTATTTATTGAAAATTGTCACCGTATCTTTAATTTTACCCTGAATTATTCAGAAGATAAATTGCGTTCATGTATATATACACAAAGAATAAATTAAAAAGTAAATGTAGCAAAATTATGAAGATCAGTTCACCAGTTAGCAACTTTTTATGACTTATACATTTTAAATAATAAAATATTGCCAAGCATTCAATAAAAATGCACATTGGAAAATGTTTATTTCATGAACAATTTATTAAATATTACATCTTTATAATCTATATACTACATATAAATGTCTACACAATTAAAGACATGATTAGGATTTTAAAAAGCAAGTTATGATATTTTGTTCTGACAGAGGGGCACATAATTTTAAGGTGTATGTATAAATATTTTTTAAAAGTTTTTTGATGCTGTCATCTAGAAAATCTCTCTCTCACTACTTGGATTCTCTACCAATATGAAAAACAAGGAAAATGAAACAAAATGGAACCAAAATGAAAATTACAGTTTTAATGATTCTTTAAAACTGCTTTATTCCCCAAATACTGTGTAAATGAAGACAGGCTGACAAGTTCAATAAATATTAGATCAGATGGAGAATGGATGCAATAATAACACCACAGAACAGACCGAGCTTGCAGAACTCAGGATTTTCCAAATCAGGAAACACACTGGGAGGAAAAATCCATGCTTAAAACACATTTTTACTCATTCTAAGTGCCTCTCTGAGTGACATTTGAAATCACAGAACAGCAAACAGTTCATTCTTGGTGGAGACTGCCAAGACTTTGGCAAGTTTCAGTCTACTAAGGATAGATAACAATATTAAAAGCAACTGCCAATGGATGGCTACAGGAAATCTGCATATGAATATACGCAGGCATACACATGCACGCACACACACACTCCTTGTCAAAAGAACTTCAGGTTAGCCAAGTGGATGTTTTAGTAACCTAAATCACTCACTGTCTCCTTTATAAATTGTTCTGTTGCAAATAGATGCTTTAGGAAGATATACAGGTATATAGAGATGAGAAAAATTGTGTTAGCATTTTAAATATTGAAAAAATAAAGTAAAAATTCTTAAAACAAAGAACACAACTGACATACATATTTTTCCTATTAATAGGTGAAAATTGTAACTGAAAAGGATCCAAATATATGCATTAAAACATTTACAAAGAATGTGCTCAATATATGCACGTCAAAAAGTATAAAGCTTAATGAAATATTGACACAAAAATGAAAAGCACATTTGTTGATCTAATGAAAGATGCAAAATTAAATAAAATCAAACTAAAAGTGATACCACAAGGTAGCAAATAGGAAGATAAAAGTCAAACACTAGGAACAGCACTGTAAATCATAGAAGAAAAGTAATAAACTTTCTACATGCTCAAAAATAAATGCTAGAATATAAACTCAAAGCAAAGAAGAAAAACACAAGTCAGTAAAATAATTATCTGTGAAACAAAAATAAATAAAGTATATTTAAATAATAAAGATTAAATGAGCAAATTTTTAGGTTTAAAATATTTGAACTACTTAAAATTAATTTTGAGACTAGATGTATTTCCCAGAGCAATCTTATTATATCTCTTATTAGAAGAACATCCTCAAATTTGGGGGTCACATTACAGAATTCAAATATCTGTTGTAGTCCAAAGTCATATCTAAAGCAAAAGTTAAAAAATGAAAGGATGTGTCAATAGAAGGGGACAACAGGGGATGAGATGGTTGGATGGCATCATCAACTCAATGGACATGAGTTTGATTGGTGATGGACAGGGAGACCTGACGTGCTGTGGTCCATGGGGTCGCAAAGAGTTGGACAAGACCTTGACTGAACTGAATTGAACTGATGTCAATAGTAGACAAATGCAATAATAAAAGGGAAATAATTGAATTATGATATTAACAAGAGAGATGAGAAAAATCTAAAAGAGTCATTAATGGAACAGCTGAGTGTATGGGCAAGAAGGTGAGATAGAAGGACACTGAGCTCACCTCCGTGTACTGGCACAATGAGATAACAACCATATGCAGTAAAGAACCTGAACACTAACGAAAAAGACTTTTCACAACTGGAGGTATAAGAAAGTTACCACAATGAAACAGGAATGGAGACATGGTGTAGTCAAGACCCCCAGCTCTGAGGTAGTGTGTGCGTTAGTCGCTCAGTCGTGTCTGACTCTTTGCAACCCCATGGACTGTAGCTGGCCTGGCTCTTCTGTCCATGGGATTCTCCAGGCAAAAATACTGGAATGGGTTGCCATTTCCTTCTCCAGGGGCTTTTCCTGACCCAGGGATTGAATCTCATGCCAGCACACCCTTCACAATCTAAGCCACCAGGAAAGCCCAACCCTGAGGTAGGCTATTCACAAATAAGGAGATAATCACACTTGCTCAGTTGTCTCCAAGAAGCAAAGGGTATGAACACCATATCAGGCTCCTCAGCCTTGGGATCTTGCACCAGGAAGAGAAGTCTGCAGAATATCTGCCTTTAAAGACCAATGTGGCTTGCATACAGGAGAGTCAGAGGGATTTAAGAAACAGAGGCTCCACTCTTAAAGGGCATGCCCTAAATCTCACCCCCTACCAAGTTCCAGCACAGAGGCAATAATGAAAGGAGCCTGGATCAGACCAGACCCACCCGATGACCTTAAAGAGCCTTCTGGGGAGACAGGAGCAACTGAAAGTCCCCTCCTAGGGGTAGATGCAGACTTTGTGGGGAGCAGAATGGTACGATGCTGACCATCTCGATTTTGAAGTTCTCCAGCCAGCCAATTAGCCATGCAGTCAGCTTTAGCAGGACATAGCCCCACCAACCATTGGGATAATGGTAACCCCACAAGGCAGGGCATGGCAGCTAACCCAGCTGAGGGCTGGCCCTACCTACAGCATGCCCACAGTAGCTCACCTTGCCAAAACAGAAGAGTCCATCCATCCATAGAAGAGGCATCCTAGAGCATGTAGATCTGGTAACCAAAGTGAAGTTTCTGGGCCCCATAGGAATTCTCCAATGTAAGCCCAATTCTCCAAGATCAGGAAAAATAACCAACCTCTCTCATACATAAAAACACACACATACACACACACACAGAGAATTAGACAAAATGAAGAGACAGAAGAATATGTTTCAAACAAAAGCAAAAGACAAAAGCTCAGAAGAAGTACAAAATGAAGTAGAGATACATAATCTATTGGATATAGAAGTCAAGGAAATGATGATAAAGATACCTAATGAACTCAGGAGAATAAAGAGAGTATGTTAGCAGAGTTAGGAAATATAAAAAATAACCAAGGGGTACAAAACTGAAATTAAAAAAATGCAATAGAGAATAAACGGTAGATTAGATAATATAGAGAAATGGGCCAATGAACTGGAAAACAGAGTAGTAGAAATCACTCAAACTAAAGAGGAAAAAATAAACAAATAACTAAATAGGATCGTGTAAAAGACCTGTGAGACAACATGAGACATGCTAACATTAACAGTAAAGGGGTCACAGAGGAAAGGAGAGAGAGAAAAGGGCAGCTAGTATATTTAAAAATATAAGGACTGAAAACTTCCCTAATCTGGGAAAAGAAACCGACATCCGAAAGTAAAAATTGTGAAGTAGCAGTTTGAAATGTTTTTCTGACTGAAAGCAATGTAATATCTAAATGTTAGTGGTTTAAACTATTTTGCTCACATTAAAAAGAAAAACTGGAGGACAGAAGCTTCTGAATACTGTGCAGTAATTTATAGGAATCAAAGATCAAGATACTTCTGATTTTATGCTCTACTGGCATTGATGTTGATATAGTCAGAAGGTAATGCTATAGATATGGCCATCAGGGAAGATGGAGTGGATATTGACACAAATCCCATTTGTCTCATATCTAGAAATTCAATGTTTTCCCAGAAACACTCAATAGAATGCATATTGTGAGTCTTTGTCCATAACTGTCACATCACCTCCTTATCTACTAAAGAAGATGATAAAGCAAGTACTTAGGTGTTTCTGTCTCTAAGGAGGAGCCAGGCCAAAGAGAAGTGGTATGGGGATAGAGCTGGCACTGCCAGCCTTGGTTGGCCAAAGGGACTTTACCGTGATTGTGTTATGTTGGGTGAGTCAGAATTCCCAGGGCTTATGACACTTTTATTTACATAGCAACGTTCAAAATCTAGTTATAAAAAAATGACCTTGGATCAGGGTACTCAAATGCAGTGGATAAGGCAGGAAGCATAAAACAACCAGAAGCCATTTTTCCTTCAAGTTTCTCCTTTGTTTTCAGGTATCCGTGTGCTCCTTGGAAATTCTGTTTTGTATGATTATTCATAAAAGACACAAGAGAGAAAAGACATAAGAAGGTATAGGCAAGCATTTGTTCTTCAGGTGCTTCTTATTTGTGCAACTCTTTTATCTGCAGGATAAAGAGGAAAAGCAAGGATTTATTATTTCCCATGTTGCAGAAATAGAAATATCATCATTTGAGATGTTTTCTTATAAAACATTTTAGCCATTATTAATTGATATAATTTTAAAATATATTGTTTTAACATTATGTCTTAATTTTTATATTTAAAGAGTTTTTCCCTTTGAGCAATTCTCTAGTGTTGTATATATTTGTTTCCAAATACCTGCAACAATATTTACTTTGTTGGTGATCAATTAATTCTTCCATTTGTCTATTAAAATAACAGTATTTCTGAATTATTACTTTATAAAACCTAAGTAGATATTTAAAATATCTGTAATCAATAATCACTCTTATTAATAGAAGGATAATAATATTATTCATTTATTAATATTCATCTAATAGGCAAAGACAATAAACGAGAATATGATCTTCATTGAGAAAATCCAAGGCCAGATTTTTTTTTCATTTCTAAAATTTTGAAATAAACTTGGATGAACAAGAAACTGTGTACTGAAAATATCCTCAATATCATTAAATAATGTGATGTTTCAGACATGAAAATTTGATGACTGTAATCCACCTATAACACCAAATATTCACAGAATTCCTCTCACTTGTACAGGTTGATGCTAATTAAAATACCATGCAATTGCATCATTAAGACTTTTATTCAGCTACTGGTTAGAGAAACAGATAATATAACTGGCTTAAACATACCTGAGTGGTTTTTTTTCCTATCTCAGCTAGTCTATGGGCTTCCCTCATAGCTCAACTGGTAAAGAATCCCCATGCAATGTGGGAGAACTTGGTTTGAATCCTGGGATGGGAAGATCCTCTGGATAAGGGCATGACAACCAACCAATTTAGGGTGGCTCCATGGCCATTTCCATTTTGTTTTATAATAATTAGCAAGTGGCTCCCATGCTTCTGTTCTGGCAGCAAGAGAGGAAAAAAAGTAAGGGGAAAAAGGTGTATTCCCAACTGTCAGCTCCCTTGAAAGAATTTTTTCTAAAAATTCCAGACAATGCCTTTCATGAACATGTTATTTGCTGGGCACAACTAGTTGAAATTAATTCATAAAATGGTCTTTAAATTATATACAATGCTGTTCCAAGTAAATGTAGGACTCTGTTGATTAAAAGGAAAGAGAAAACAGACCAAACACTTAGGAAAAGCAAGCAAGGCACTGTGAGGATGTGTATTCAAGGAATAGGTGAAAAATTCAGGGTGTTTGTAATACAGAGGACTCCCCTGGTACCTCAGATGGTAAAGAATCTACCTGCAATGCAAGAGACTTGAGTGTGATCCCTGGGTGGGGAAGATCCTCTGAAGAAGAGAATGGAAACCCACTCTAGTATTATTGCCTGGAGAATCCCATAAACCGAAGAGCCTGATGAGCTGCAGACATGGGGTTGCAAAGAGATGGACACCACTGAGCAACTATGCACTCATGCACGCATAAGAGAGAAGAGAGAATTACACTGTCTCTGATATATGCTTGGAATTATAGTATGTAAAATCACCAGATGTGATTAGTTATGGGGATGAAGAAAATATAAAATCTATTTCTTTTTCATAAGGTGGAACTTTGTAATAGAGATTTCAGAAAATAAGGAAACTACTCTGAAAACATGTTAGTAAGAGAAGTGTGTAAATATATTCAGTTATGAGCTGTATGATTAAAAGTCACTTCTAGTCTCTTATTATTTTTCTATGTACTATAGAAGGTTAAGATTAGCACCTGGTTTCTGTGTGGTGGACATGAAATTTTTGTAATGGGTGAATCTTCTTCTGGAAGAATGGTTTATACTGAGTAATTTTTAAAAACCTCTAATCGATACTCTAAGACTTTATAGAAGAATTCATCATTTCTCTACAAATATGAAGAATAAATGCTATAGTGTCTACTCATATTCTAAGGAGAAAACATATTATTTCGGTCACTGTAACTAATTTACTATACAAAACTTTTACCTATTATTTAAAGATTCTAATTAAATATCCTATTTATATAAAGTGACAAGTATCTCTAATGATGAATTTTATTCATATCTCATTGGTATTAATATTTCAGAAATGAAATATTCTTGAACACTGTACAATTCATTGAGATGTGAATTTAGTAAGTAAGCATATTTTATAAGGTTAAAAACTAGTAATTCATTCACATCAGGTCTGTATCATCCATACAGAACATTCATGATTATTCTAAAGTCCATGCAATCTATGCCTAATAGCAAATGTACCAAACTTCATAGTATACTTTCTAGAATAACAAATACTATCTCAATAATTTCAAAAGACATATATTTATATATTCTCAGAAAATGGAAACACATCTTCATGAACAATTTAAATAACATTTTAGATCAATAATACTCGGAAACTTAATTAAATGCATCTTTAAACACAAAGACAAAAATGCTGTGTGATATCACTTCTATGTGGACACTTAAAAAGCCAAACTAGGGAATTCCCTGGAAGTCCAGTGGTTAAGAATAATGCCTTTTGATGCAGAGGATGTGGGTTCGATCCCTGATATGGAAAGTAAGATCGCACATGCCCCAGGGCAACTAAGCCCATACCACAACTAGCGTGTCCATAGGCTCCAAAGACTGATCCCACATGATACAATGAAGACTGTGTGTGCCACAGCTGAGACCAGATACAACCAAATAAATAGTTAAAAAATAGTAATAATAAGCCAAACTCAAGGAACAAAGAGTAGAATTGGGTTTCCAAATGGTTTCCATTTACAACTAGCCATAGGTAGCATTTCCCTGATGGTTCAGATGGTAAAGAATCCATCTGAAAAGCAGGAGACCCAAGTTTGATCCCTGGGTCAGGTAGATGCCCTGGAGAAGGGAATGGCAACCCATCCCAGTATTCTTGCCTAGAGAATCCCATGGACAGAGGAGCCTGGCGAGCTACAATCCCTGAGGCCACAAAGAGTCAAACAGGACTAATACTTTCACTTTTCACTTTCATAAGTAGCACACACTTTAGAATAGTTATGAATCTCTGGTATAGGTGACACAGTTCTTAAAAAAAATTTAAATTTATAAAATCTGCTTACTTACTGAATTCACGTCTCAGTGTTGGGGGAACGGGGATACAGTGGTCAAAGAATGCAAATTTCCAGTTGCAAGATGAGTAAGTTCCAGGGGTCTAATGTATAGCAGAATTATAGTTAACAATGCTGTGTTATATATTGAAAGTTGCTAAGAAAGTAGATCTCAAATCTCCTCACCACAAAAAGAAAAAAAAAAAGAAAATATGTGACCTGATGCATGTGTCATTGTGCTGGGCTTAGCTGCTCAGTCCTGTCTGACTCTTTGGGACCCCGTGGACTGTAGCCTGACGGGCTCCTCTGTCCACGGGATTCTCCAGGCAAGAATACTGGAGTGAGTTGTCATTCCCTTCTCCAGGGGATCTTCCCAATCCAGGGACTGAACCTAGGTCTCCTGCCTTGCAGGCAGATTCTTTATCAGCTGAACAACCAGGGAAACCCACATGTGTTACTAATCATTGGGAAATCATTTCACAATACATGTGTATCAAATCAACATATACACCTTAAACTCAGACAATACTATGCGTCAAATATATCTCAACAAAGCTGGGGAAAAGACACATTGAATTAATACTGCTTGCAGAGTTTGAGGAACATGTTAAAACTAATTTCATAAATGCCAGTGGTTTAAAAAAAAAGTACATGTGATCATGATCTAAAATAATATATTTAACTCAGTTTACCTTAGGAAACTGCTGTTATCTTCACTAGTTATGCTATCATTTCCCACAGACACTGAAGAATAAAGGAGATATTAACAAGTCCTTCTTTTGCATGATATGGATACTGCTTTTGATTTTCATTTCTCCAGCAGTTTCTTTTTTACAGCCATCCCCCAATGAACTATATTTCATATTTATTTCTTTTACTCCTACTTGCTTTTTCCACTGGATTTTATTGTTTGTTTTTTAACCTATGGACTTTGCACATAAAAAAATACGTATTTTATTGAATTTATGTTCAGAGTACTGAGAGGCTCCCGGAAATTCTACAGAAACCATAATTTGGAATATGTAATGATATACTGCTTTGCATGTAAAGGAAGGAAATTCAATCCACTCTATGCTCTCATCAAAATGCATATTAAAGAAAAACTTGCTTTATAAGTTTTCAAAACAAATATCACTGTACATAAGCCACAAAATTTAGGATAAAGCAATACTGGTCCCAAGTCAAAAACCAAATCAAGATAACATAGAAAGCTATTTTTACAAGAAATCCACAGCAGGACACTTAAACTATTCCTCTATCTGCCAGATTTTGTCTAATCATATCTCCTGTGGACACAGTGATATATATTGTGATTCAATCTCAATGGCATGGGAGCAGCACACAGTTGTCATTCTTATTTTATTCTGTGACATAAATATTAAAATGGGATGCTATCTGTAGTTCTAATGCAGTACCTATTTATTTTGAAATACGTAGTTAAAAATATATAATGCCTTGCCAATTTTCCTTTAGCCAAGTCTGATGGTATTGTCTCTGTTTTCTCCTTACCCTAAGTTATATTCTTTTGGTAACATGCCATCAAAAAATAAATGCTATCCTGTACTAAAACAACTGAATTATTATGATGCTTTAGGATATCACAAGAATCCAATGAAACACTTGACAATAAGCAAGTTAAATTTTTTCTCTGAATTCAACAGTAAATTTTTAAACAACCAGTGCCTCTTGCCTACTGTGTATCATGTCATGGGGTACTCACTGAGAAAATGAATTACAAAAGCCTAAGAAGCCTGTAAAAGTTCACACTAGAACCTGGGGTTATTCATACTGTGAAACACAGGTTTGACAAGCTGCAACTTCAGAAGCATGAAAATAAAATAAAATTTAACTCCAAAAGAGTAGATAGGTGTCATATGCCCATTGAAAATTTTATCATATTCCAAGACAAAGCATACACTTTGGGATTCCTAGAAATGACACAAATAATCATTCTAAATGGATTGACTCAAAAATGTAAAATAATTTCAATAAACAAACTTACTCCCAGACTCAAAGTGATAGACATATTTCAAATTTAGGTAGTATGATGTTATTTATTCTATTAACCAAATTGACAAAGACAAGAGGAATCTCATCTTTAGAATAGCTGGTGAAGATACCCAATTCAAATTCTAAACTGTCTCCATTTTCACTTTATTTCCATCTTACTAAAAGCATATCTCGGTTTTTGTATGTTGCCACTGTTCCTTCACCATTTGTAGTTTAATTATTTCCTACTTTGTTCAGCATGACTAAAAAATTAGGGTTAGGGTTAGGTTTCAACTGATCTGAAAAAGAAAAAGTTAAAATTAATGGTGATTCGTATAATGCAAATGAACATAAAATGGACAGAGGAGCCTGGCAGCTACAGTCATGGGGTCACAAGAGTCAGACATGACTTGGCAATTAAACCACCACCATAATGCAAAAGGGCTTCACAGGTGGCTCAATGGTAAAAGAATCTGCCTTCCAATGCAGGAGACGCAGATTCAATCCCTAGGTCAGAAAGATTCCTGGAGAAAAAAATGGCAATTCACTCAAGTATTCTCGCCTGGAAAATCTCATGGACAGAGGAACCTGGCAGGCTACAGTCCACCAGGTCACAAAAACAGCTGGACATGAGTTAGTGACTAAACAACAACCTAGTGTGAAAGAACATTTGTACTGATAGAAAATAGATCTTACAGAGGTTCTCTTCTTAGGAGTTTATCTCCTTTTCCAACTCTGTGCAATTGCTCTTTGGTTCCAATTATGTAACAAGGATCTTCATATAGACAGTTGTTAAAGGCTGAATTGTGTGTGGCCAAATTGCATATGGGCTTCCCACTTGGCGCTAGTGGTAAAGAACCTGCCTGCCAATACAGGAGACATAAGAGATGCAGGTTCAATCCTTGGGTTGGGAGGATCCCCTGGAGAAAGGCATGGTGATCCACTCCAGTATTGTTGCCTGGAGAACCCCATGGACAAAGGAGCCCGGCAGGCTACAATCCATACAGTCACAAACAGTTGGGCACAACTGAACAACTGAGCACACAGGCACACAGATTTCATTTGGACAGAGAAGCCTGACAGGCTATAGTCGATGGGGTTGCAAGAGTCAGACACGACTTACCAACTAAACCATCACAAATTTCATATGTTGAAATTCCTAAACCCCAGTACTTCAGATAGAGCTTTTAAAGTGTTGGTTAGGTTCGTTTAGAGTGGATAATCATACAATTTTCAGATGTCCTTATAAGAATAAGAAATTGGAACACAGGTACACAAAGGTAATGATGTTATAATACAGAGATAAGACAATCATCTACATATCAAGGAGAAATGCCTCAGAAGAAGCAACCCTGTAGACACCTTGATCTTACACGTTTAGTATCCAAAACTAAAAGAAAATGAATAAATTTAAGCCATCCAGTCTGTGGGATTTTGGGGGGCAGCCCTAGAAAAATAATACATCAGAGTTGCCTCTTATTTTAAACAAACAAACAAAATAAGTTTATAAGAAACAAATCCATGCTAATAGATGTATATTGCACACTGAATTTTAAGAAGTACATTTAACTGATTGCTCATAATATTATGCAAGACATATGTTTAATGTAGGTGCTTGTTTTCTTACCCAATACCAGGTGCACTTCAAAACATCTAATACCCTTTGGGACTCTATGACACCTGTAATTAATCACATTACCATTTCTACTTAGAAATGTATGGATATTCATACCAAATTGGATAAAGTATATGAACCTTAATCATCAAAACTATTCAGCAAGACAGAGTTATCAAATGTTTTGATTTTTCAAAGTTTTGGGGGTATTGGAATTTCAGATTACTAATCTAAATGAAGGAGGAAATAATGTAGAAGCTTGGTGTTGGTTAACATCTTTCTGAATTAGGACTATGGAGATTTTAAACCACACTTGCCATCAATAACATTAGAGCCTCTGTTGTCTGCTTTCGTCCTTGTGGATTACACTGCTGTGCCTGGTTCAGCATCAGCTCCCCTTTGTCTTCAGATAAGACACTAGACAGAGTTTTAGAGGGATAAAATAAATGTACTATTAATACTTTCAAAGAAGACCCAGTGTCTAATTCTCCCAAATCAATTCTCTAAAGAACTATTATGTTATAACCCAAGAGGTTGAGACCCACATTTTTTAAGGAAGCTGAATTCTAACATATGAATAGGAACATGTGGCTATGGAGTGACAGGGGACTTCTAATCAACCTCACGTCAGTATGGTTAGATTTTGGAAGCTCTGTATCAGTAGTAAGTTGGTTTATAAATCTCCAAAGAAGAACATAATCAAGTTTCCTAAAACAGAACTGGACATGTAACAATGGACCTGTTCCAAATTGGGAAATGAGTATATCAAGGCTGTATATTCACCCTGCTTATTTAACTCATATGCAGAGTACATCATGTGAAATGCTGGGCTGGATGAAGCACAAGCTGGAAACAAGATTGCAGGGAGAAATATCAATAACCTCAGATATACAGACGACATCACCCTTATGGCAGAAATTGAAGAGGAATTAAAGACCCTCTTGATGAAAGTGAAAGAGGAGAGTAAAAAAGCTGGCTTAAAACAACATTCAAAAAATGAAGATCATGACATCTGTTCCTATCACTTCGTGGAAAAGAGACGGGGAAACAATGGAATCAGTGACAGACTTTATTTTCTTGGATTCAAAATCACTGCACATGGTGACTGTAGCCGTGAAATTAAAAGACACTTGCCCCTTGGAAAAAAGCTATGACCAACCTAGAGAGCATATTAAAAAGCAGAAACATTGCTTTGCTGACAAAATTCTGTCTAGTCAAAGCTATGGTTTTTCCAGTAGTCATGTATGGATGTGAGAGTTGGCCCATAAAGAAAGCTGAGCACTGAAGAATCAATGCTTTTGAACTGTGGTGTTAGAGAAGACACTTGAGAGTTCCCTGGGCTTCAAGGAGATCAAACCAGTCCATCCTAAAGGAAATCAGCCCTGAATATTCATTGGAATGACTGATGCTGAAGCTGAAGCTCTGATACTTTGACCACCTGATGCGAAGAACTGACTCACTGAAAAGATCCTGATGCTGGGAAAGATTGAAAGCAGGAGGAGAAAGGAATGAAAGATGAGATGGTTGGATGGCAATACCAACTCAATGGGCATGAGTCTAAGCAAGCTCAGAGAGCTGATGATGGACAAGGAAGACTGGCATCCTGCAGTCTGTGGGGTCAAAAAGTGGGACAAAACTGAGTGTCTGGACTGAACTGAATTAAATGGAAAAATATTTAATCTTATTATTATTATTATTATTTTGGAATTCTATCAGCATTCGATTTGACACAGTGTTGCAAGTATTATTTCTTAGGATAGACCACTCTAGTTTTTTTTGTTGTTTTTTGTTTTTTGTTTTCCTGTTAGTTTTTGTGTAAATCCACAAAATACTGAATCTGAGGCACATTTCTTTTCAGTAAAAGTACACTTCCACTGAAACAGGGAAACAGTGCAGAGGGAGGAAGTTATTGAACAATGCTGTACCTTGATAGGTGCTGCCTCAAAATATCTTGCTTTATCTCTCAAAAACTAAATCAAAGAATATACTATAATATACTTGTCTCCAAATTGCTGGTTAACTAATCCACATACATTTCTATGCAGGCTACATGTACAATATTTTATCACACTTAAAATCCAGGCTATTTTAAAATTTGCCGTGAACCTATTTTTCAGCACAGGGCAGAAAAAAAGAATCTCTGGGTGAATAAACTCATAAAAATTAATTGTAAAATGCATACTGAGTACAGAGATTTAAAAATAAGTTAATTAATAATTAAATGAATTAATGGATTAATTACTTTAAAGTTTGGTGATAATAATTTAATCGAGAAAGCCATGTTTTTATAAAAAATATTTCAGACAATGTTTAATGATTGAAGGTGACCGAAAAATAAATTTTAGTTTATATTGTGTCTTAATTCTTCCCTGGTGGCTCAGAGGTTAAAGCGTCTGCCTCCAATGCGGGAGACCAGGGTTCCATCCCTGGGTCGGGAAGATCCCCTGGAGAAGGAAATGGCAACTCACTCCAGTATTCTTGCTGGAGAATCTCATGGACTGAGGAGCCTGGTGGGCTGCAGTCCATGGGGTCATAAAGAGTCGGACACGACTGAGTGACTTTACTTACTTACTTATTGTGTCTTAAAAGTCAGTCTCAAATCTCTGTACTTCCCTGGTGGCTCAGATGGTAAACAATCTTCCTGTACTAAAGAAGACCTGGGTTTGGTCACTGGCTTGGGAAGAACCCCTGGAGAAGTCAATGGCTACCCACTTCAGTATTCTTGCCTGGAGAATTCCATGGACAGAGGAGCCTGGCAGGTTATAGACCATGAGGTCGCAAAGAGTTGGACACGACTGAGCAACTAACAATTTCACTTCACTTTCCAATACGATTTCTAAGATATTCTTTATTTCATAGGAGAGAAATCAAGAACTCTATTTTGCCAGTGAAAATCACCAGCTTGGGATGTATATAGGAGAAAGAGAAATGCAGCCATTAATTGTATTTAGTCTAGAAAGAATCAGCAAAACAGAAATGGGTTATCATTGGACACCAAATTTAAATGTAACAGCTAAGAGTAATGCAATCTTTCCTAAATTCATGCTTCTTCAGCACTAGTTACACAGAAGTGCACAAAGCCAAAAGGACGCCACTGTTACTTGCAATAGCATTGGATTTGAGGAAACAGAGGTACCCAAAAAACTGGATTAGGATAACACTGTGGAGAATATATATTAGGTGGAAGAAACAATGACATAGTTGATAGGTATACCTATAGCAGCACAATTAACTTGTGACACCATCCAGTCAAATGGATTGTATAAAAATGTATATTATGATCCATAGCATACAACAATATATGTAAATTTTAAAAACCTACATATTCAAATTAAATTCATATTGGGAAAACAATTAGCCTATAAAGAAAAGTAAAACTTTCTTCCTTATATCATATAGAAATACAAACTTCCTAATCTTTGTCAAAAATTTACTGTTTGCTAATGGGAAAAATATTTGTATAACAAATAATTAATTTCTCTAATAAATAAAAGAAATCTACAAATGAAGAGAAATATCCAAAAAGCAATAGAAAAGTGAACAAAAGATATTAAGGGAGAAATTGCAGAAAGAAAAGAAGACTAAAAATCCTGTAAAATATTTTTAACTTTACCCATAAAAAGATAAGTCAAAATGGAGAAAAAAAAGAAAGAAAAAAAGATATTATTTTCTTTTTAAGATAACCCAGAAAGATCTTAAAAGAAATCAACAGCCTACCAAAAAGACACTCAGTGACCTTTTGTACATTTCAAAGTCTTTCACAATTTTTCCTGGGATAAGAAATGGTCTAAGTTTTCTGTAAAGGGCCAGATAGCATTTCAAAATTCTCCACATTTTCTCCTGCAAATATACAGCTGTGATGCCATAGTGTGAAAGGAGCCATAGGTATTACATAAACAAATGAACATGGTTATTCTCCAATTTTATGAAACTTTATTCATATTTCATGAAATATTATTCATAAAATAAAAAGCAGAACAAGTAGGACTGAGCCTATGGGCTGTACTTGGCTATCCCCAATCTATGGAATATTTTCCAGAGCATATTATTAATACTAAACAACATGCTAAAGTTATGCCTTTGCTCATCACCAAGGAGTTGCATGTGATAGATTTAAATATTCATGACGCTCTTATTGGCACCACTCACCATAATTCTTTACATCTCTCTTTAAAACTCTAAAGCAACCCCAGAGACCACATTATTTGTCCTTTTTCTTAAAGGAAATGAGAATCAAATCCTAATTTTATTCTTTCACTTTACTAGAGAAGTTCTATAACTGAATCAAAATCCAAGTTTCAGAGAAAATGTTTAGAACATCGCTGTTCAGACAGTGGACTTCTTGAGGGTGAATGACATTCTGGGCTGCTGGTGTTCTGAATACTGTTTATGGTGCAATGTCGCTCACTGAGAGTATGACTGGGGTGAAAAGACTGACTCAGTCAGACAGGACTGAGCAACTAACATTCACACAAAGTGTACTTTTAGCTATTTCCTCACAATAATCCTGTGAGTTAGTCAAAGCAGGTTATTACCCACAAATAATTGACATTTTTTGTCTTCATATAATCCAGTCAATAATTAAAGGATAAAATGGAGACTAAATTTGCTTAATCTAGACTAATCTATGGATTTATACCTTATTGCATATATATTCATTTTTTAAGGTTTTTAAAGTGTGGTGTTTTTTTTTTTTTTTTTGGACTGGGGTGTTTCCCTGGTGGCTCAGCTGGTAAAGAATCAGCCTGCAATGAGGGAGACCTGTGTTCAACCCATGGGTCAAGAAGATCTGGAGAAGGGAATGGCAACCCACTTTAGCATACTTGCCTGGGTAATCCCATGGACAGAGGAGCCTGCCAGGCTACAGTCCATGAATCACAAAGAGTCAGATACAACTCAGTGACTAACAAACACAAAGTGTGTTTTTAAGTATTTTCTCACAATCATCCTGTGTTAGTCCATGTTCTTACCCCCCAAATTTTAAAAATTCAAAGTCAGATTCACAAAGTTTGAAAATCATACACCTAGCAAATAGCACTGAAGAACTGATATTTTTGAACTGTGGTGTTGGAGAAGACTCTTCAGAGTCCCTTGAATTGCAAGGAGATCCAACCAGTCCACCCTAAAGGAAATCAGTCCTGAATATTCATTGGAAGGACTGATGCTGAAGCTGAAACTCCAATGCTTTGGTCACCTGATGCAAAGAACTGACTCATTGTAAAAGACCCTGATGCTGGCAAAGATTGAAGGCAGGAGGAGAAGGGGATGACAGAGGATGAGATTGTTGGATGGCATTACTGACTCGATGGACATGAGTTTGATAAAGCTCTGGGAGTTGGTGATGGACAGGGAAGCCTGGCATGCTACAATGTCTGGTTGTCACAAAGAGTCGGACACAACTGAGTGACTGAAATGAACTGATAAATAGTTTATAGCAGTCGTTTCCATAGGATCCATGCAATACATATTTGTTACATAATGAAGGAAATAAATAATTTTTATTTAATATGCTGATGCTGCTAAGTCGCTTCAGTTGTGTCTGACTCTGTTGACTCCATAGACAGCAGCCCACCAGGCTCCCTCGTCCCTGCAATTCTCCAGGCAAGAACATTGGAGTGGGTTGCCATTTGCTTCTCCAATGCATGAAAGTGAAAAGTCAAAGTGAAGTCACTCAATCATTTCCGACTCTTAGCGACCCAATGGGCTGCAGCCTACCAGGCTCCTCCATTCATGGGATTTTCCAGGCAAGAATACTGGAGTGGGGTGCCATTGCCTTTCTCACTTATTTAATATAAATGGAGACAAAAAGAGCATAACATTTTGAATATGATCTTATGTTTGAAAGCAAACATTGGAAGGAGTGATGGCAGTAAGAAAGGAAAAGAGAAAGTGAAGAGTGAAGGAAAGAAAATGTGTGCATTGGAAAAATGGCTATAGAGAATGTAACAAAATGTTAAATGTCAAAACACTGGTGATGATGAAAAAGAACATTGCTTTCTTTCTTATGGTTTTCTGTATTTCTTTTTTTTTTTTTTCTGTTGTCTTTTTTTTCCCATTTTGCATTTAAAATTTTAAATATTTTTTCAACTCTCAAAATCAGTATAAATTTCACATATATGTGTTAATATGTAATATTTGTTTTCTCTTTCTGACATTTCATCCTGAATGACAGTCTCTAGGTCCATCCATATGTCTGCAATTGGCACAATTTTTCCTTTTTATGGCTGAGTAATATTCCATTATATGCTCCACATCTTCTTTACCCATTGAGAACTGACTGTTTAGCCCAGAGAACTCTAGTCTGTGCTATGTGTTAACCTAAATGGGAAAGAAATCCAACAAAAGAGGGAATATATGTATATACATAGCTGATTTGCTTTGTTGTGCAGTAGAAACTAACACAAGATTGTAAAACAACTATAGTCCAGTTAAAAATTGTAAATAAATCTCAAAATTTTCAAATTGAAAAAACTCAATATAAATTTCTGAAGGCTAGTTTTTTGTTTTTGGTTTTGGTTTTTTTTTTAGCGTTTGTGTTTTTATTAATCTAGTTTGGCTCATTTGTCAAGTAAAACTAGTATTTTGATTGTTATCTTTATTTCCTTTACAATTTATATCTCTTTGTGAAGCTGTCATTTGTATCTTTTGATTATTTAACTATTGAGGGTTTTTTTTCTTTTTTTTAATTTTTATTTTTACTTTATTTTACTTTACAATACTGTATTGGTTTTGCCATACATTGACCTGAATTCACCACGGGTGTACGAGTTCCCAATCCTGAACCCCTCTCCCACTTCCCTCCCCATATCATCTCTCTGGATCATCCCCGTGTACCAGCCCCAAGCATCCTTAGTTTTGATTGTCAAAAAATAACAGCAACAACAAAAAATGTCATATTCTTGTTATCTAAGTATCTGGCATAGCCAGAGGCAAATAGCATCAGTTCTTACCTCTGTGACTCTGTAGATAAATGACATTTTTTATTCCATTCTGCTGGCTGTTTTCCCATAAATTTAAAGAAACATAATAGCAGCTTGCTTGTTATATTGATTTTACAACCTTGGATGTGTTTTTAATCTTGGAAAAAATAAACCTTCATTAACAAGTTGTCACTTTCACAGCAGATAATTTCTAAATTACAAGATTTCATTAGGAAAGGAAAATATCCCTCTCCAATAATATGAAGTGATTAAATGTTCTTTGTGTAAACTGATGAGTTTTAATTTTCTAAAACTAAACATTTAAGAAGTTTGCTTACTTATATTACATATTTTTGGAGGTTATTTACTTGAAATTAATGTTAACCTATATGTGCTCACTGAGGAAATCATGCCTTTTATCTTAATGCATTAAGACAAGAAACAGTTACAATAGAAATAAGGGAAAATGGCAGAGTTGCATAAATAAAGGATGCATTAAAAGTGTAACTTCAAAGGGCTGAGTCTATTAATCCTTTCTGATTTAGATATGCTTTAAAATACTAATCATCTAAAGAAAGCTTTTCTAATTCTGTCCTTGGTTTTTTCCCACTTTAACCAGATGTCTGTGTGACTCAATTAGATCAGCCATTCCTCGGTATCCAGGTAACAGGATCATCAGTGTTCTGCATCTATGTTTGAATGGACTATGACTGGGTGGAAAAAACTGCTAAGCTCAGCCTTGCCTTAGTGTTATTGATTCAAAGACCAAAAAAAGAAGAGGAAAAAAAAAAAAAAAAAAAAAGGTTATACTCTCCTCACAGAAAGCAAATGCCTTCTAGATAGGCTGAAATTCACTCCTATCATCAAACATAGTTTAGGATACCAAAACAGTTGTTACTAAGAATGTTCTTGTCCTAGAATTTTGGAAAATAAGATCTGAATCATGAAATTGGATCCTGAACTATTGTTTTGATATCTCAAATCGTGGTTGGTCATAGGAAGAAAGAATTTCAATCTTGCTCCAGGATGTAAACAAAATTTCATCCAAAATTGTGTTTGGAAGGCAACTTTTTGAAAATGCTAAGCTGTGCATTTATTTCTATTCACTGTGAGCCAGTTACCTGGGTGGCCATTCCACATTACACACCAGGGAAAGAGGTAGAGAAAATGCCTCTTTGAAGATATGAAAGCCAGGTCATGCTGGACCGAAAGAGAACCTAGCGACAGGGAGATCCCACAGTGGCCAGAAAAAGCAGACGCGCATTCACAGCTCTTCAAGCTGTGGCCCTGGATGGTGCAGCTGAGTTAGGATGAAAGAAAAGCAGAAAAGGGAGGTGGTGAGAGGCTCAGGGTTCCCTATTTCCTAGATCCTATCATTCACTCACATATATACATTTTCTGTTTACTCACAACTGCTATAGGATATCAAATTGGCAAGGAACCTGGAATAACTAGACAGGAGAATCTGATTTGGGCTTCTAAGGATTTTCCTTGGGTTCCATGTAAAAAGGAAGACACCCAGGAGCTGCATTCCCCCAGCACTGTGAAAAGAACCTAGAAGTTACTAAAGATGCTGACTGCTGAGTTTACCAGGGATGTCATGGTTGGATTTGAGTGATGTGAGAGCTGGGGCAGCAAGACCAGAACGTAGGAGTATGCCCAAGGCCAGTGATACTAACTGGTCCCTTGGCAAATACAGATGGGAAAGGGAAATCTGATAGACCAGGCCATCTGAAAGAGATTGAATCAATTAGTAAAATGAACTCAGTTTACTCAGTAAATATTTCTCTGTTCCTTATTTAGGGGCTCTTGGGATGGAATAAGTGAAGTCGCTCAGCCGTGTCTGACTCTTTGTGACTCCATGGACTGTAGCCTACCATGCTCCTCCATCCATGGGGTTTTCCAGGCAAGAGTACTGGAATGGATTGCCATTTCCCGACCCAGGGATCAAACCCGGGTCTCCTACACTGTAGGCAGACGTTTTACCATCTGAGCCACAAGGATAGAGGTAAACAAATGGACATTTAAACTGACATGTCTTTGCATGTGTGAGTGTAAGTATGTACATTGGTCATTACACTACTTTTCAAATAAAGGCTGGCTCAAAATTTTCTTTGGAATAAAGTCACAAATTCTAGACCATCTGTGTACCACTTTAGAATGTGAAAGAGCTGGTGAGATGAAATAGATTAAGACAATTCTAATCCCTTATGTGGATAAAATAAAATATGTGAATAAGAAATTTAATTTCTAATACTTTGAACTAACACATCCACGTTATGAATCAACTCAAACAACTTACAAGGCCACCAACATTTTTACTAACAGAAAAAATGTTATATCTTTGAGATAATTTTAAGTAAAGCTGAAGGAAAACATTCTTGGTTGTACCTTAATGTTCTTGGACTGCATTATCTTTTAAGTACTCACTGGAAGAACATAATGGAATAATTATTTTGTCAAAAAGAGGACATGACTATTTGGGTAAAAACAAAAAGAACAAAAAAAATGTTTTGGGAAAGCATCCTCAAGAGTTATTTTTGTTATTTTATAAAGATAAGCACTGTGCTTGTCGGTATTCATGTAAAAGTATTTCACACCTATTATTGATAAGGGAGGAAAATATTTCTGGGAGTTTAATTCTTTATAAGACTCAAATAACTTTTCAAAAATAATTCTGATTGTATTCGGATCCCAGAATCTGCATGCTGGGCTGAGTGTGTTATCTTTCATGAAAACAGTTTAATTCCTTAACCAAATAATTATTTCCCCTCTTAGAATATTTTACACCTAACCATTCATGCTGATAAGTGATAATCTAGCATAATAGGAAGTATGTCCAATAAGATTGAAACCACAGGCATACAGCATCTATTTTCTACATCTTTGTGTTTGCATTAAGGGTCAAACAGTAAATGCCATACACAGCTTTCTAGTTATTCCTTCTCTTGAACTTCCTAAACCCTTGCATGATTTATGAAGATCAAATGCTCAAAAGCATAGTATATTTTGCTACAAATACTGCAGTATCCAAAGGGAAAAGCAATAATATCATAAAATTAAACCATGATCTATTAAACTATGTCTGTTTGTAAAGAAAGAACTCGCCAGTGTAATGTAAGAAAATTTAGCATTTCGAATTGAAAGAGCAATTTACAAATGAAGATGTGTGCAAAGGTAAATAAAAAATTGCTACCTCAGTACTTGTCCCAACTTCTCTCTGGTAGTCAACATTTTTTTGAAGTTTGCCATATTTGTTTCCTTCAACATGTGTTATCAAAAATTAGAAAAGGCCCCAAAAGCACCACAAAAGAATGACAGCAGATAGGATAAAGATGAAAAGTACACTTTATTGTTTCAAAGTGTTTGTATTAATAGCATACTCTTCAACTCTTACATCAAAAAGGAAGCTGCTTAAAGATTTACTATTATTAACAAGTTATTACTTACATGTTTATAAAACAAAATTTAAAAAATGACATACATATTTGGTGCCAAAGTTGGCACATTCAAACTAATAGTACAAAAATAAACATTCAAGCTACATGTTTCTTTAAAAAAGGAAAGAGAAAGAAGGAAGGTGTTGTGACATGGACCAATAATTTTTTAAACTTGAACCCTGAAGAAAAACAGAAACTGTTTGTCTTAACTCCAAATATTATGTTTATTTATTTTTGCTTTTGGTTATAAAGCTAGCAGGAAGTGATGGCACAAAGAAAAAACAAAACTTAGTGTAACAGGCATTGGATTTCAAATCTGACATTGTCTTTTACTAACCATTGACTTTTGAGACAATTATGTGAGGCAATCCTGCAAACTGTGTTTCTCCCAATTTCTCTCTGCAAGCTGGAGACCCAGCAAAGCAGATGGTGTAGTTTGAAGACCTGAGGGCAGGAGAATCAATGGTGTAGATTTCAACCTAAGTCTGAGCCTGAGAAATAGTACTGAGGGGAGGGGAAGGTTAACATCCCAGATGATTAGTCAAAGAAATTTCCTCTGCCTTTTCATTCTATCCAAGAATCAAGAGCTTGCAACAGGCCCACACACACTGGGGAGAGCCATCTACTTTATTCAGTCTATGAATAAAAGTACTAAGAAACACTTTCATAGACACACTCAGAGATAATGTTTAACCAGATTCTCAGACATCCCATGAACCAACCAATTGGACACATGAATTATTTTTCATTTTCACATATGAAATCAATTCATTCCTGTAATTGTTGGTGTCATGGACAACCAGGTCTAATCACACTGACTTTCTAAAGTTGTACACTTCAATATTTGTTCAAGAGACAAATGCGACTGCTCACATTTAAAATAGAATTGTTTTTGTTGTTCTTGATGGATTTGAGTCCTTATTTGTTTTCTGCATATTGGGCCATTTATCAAGGGGCATGGACATACCAAGACCATCCCCCATCAGCCCACTGAAGTTAGACATACTCTTCCTTACTTCCATTGTATTGGACCTGGGATTGTCCCTACAGATGACAGAGAAGCTGAAAGTCACAACATAGTGATGCTGAAATTAATTTTGGGGAAATCTGCTCTGCCACCAACGCTGTCCTGGTAGACATGCTCTCACACAACCCTCAAGCACCAGAACAACCGGCAGAGGACCTGCAGCACATCTGGCACAAGTGGGTAACTGAGTGGTGATGAGAAGGTCTACCCTCTGCCCACGCTTTGGATATCGGAGCTGCTTATTCCAGACATTGACAAACAGAATTCTATACTACATTTTTGGTCATGGTACCCAAAAGGTGGAGCTCCAACCATTGCTCTGTGTTGCCCCAGACTATTGTCTCTCATAAGCATTAAATAAACCTGTCCATTATTCTGTGTGGTCGATCTCTTCCAAAGGACACCTACCTGTATGCCACTGATTCAGAGTTGCTGTTGGAGAATGGCCATGCAGATATAGAGGGGGAAGGGGAGGGTGGAATTAACTGAGAGAGTAGCATTGGCATATATGCATATGTATATAGATAGCTAGTGGGAAGCTCTATACAGCACAGGAAGCTCAGCTTGGTGCACTGTGATGACCTAGTGGGGTGAGATGGGGATGGGGTGGGAGGGAGACTCCAAAGGGAGGGGATATATATGTATACTTATAGCTAATCCACTTTGTGGTACAGCAGAAACTGAAAACATTGTAAACAAATTATATTTCAATTAAAAAAATGACTCATATCAGAGAATTTTATAAATTAATCAAAGGAAAAGAAAAAAAAAAACGAGTTGCCAATGGGAGCTTAAAATCTCACGTACTTCTGATGTGTGTATGTGCGTGACTGTCCAAGTATTTATGGTTGTGTGGATAGTCCTTGGTTACTCAAACAAGATTGCCCATGGTTGATGTTGGGAACTAGCTAAGCAAACAGAATTTTACCATAGAACTGCCCTGAAAAATGGTAGGCTGCAAGCACAGGAAAGTGTGTATCAAAAGTGTTTTTATAGTATATATTTATTTTGTCTCCTCTGAATATAAACCTCACTGTTTTTATCATGCTCTGTATTACACCCAGCAAGTACCATGCTGCTGCTGCTGCTAAGTTGCTTCAGTCGTGTCCGATTCTGTACGACCCCAGAGACGGCAGCCCACCAGGCTCCCCTGTCCCTGGGATTCACAGCTTGGCAAATGGTAGATCTCCAAGAGGATGTACCATCCTCAATGCATCAATGAAGATGCATCACATGTATGACTAAATGAATGTGTTTATTTGGTGAATAAGTATATGACTCCCCTTGGAACCAGCACATTATTAAGATTATTAAATATCAAGTGTAACCTCTCCTAAGGTAAACATTAACATTTTATTAAATGAAAAGTTAATAATGATGTAACATATTTCAATAGTTTGTCCCCAGTGATGCTTTTCTTTCCTGTCAGTATATTGGAGGGAACATAAATATGGGAATCTGATGAAATGGAGCTTAAGCATTAGCCTTAAGATTTAATAGTAGCATTTAGATGCTTTCCACATAGTCAAGAAGTAGATAAATAATAAATAAATAAGTCTCTCAGTCATGTCCAACTCTTTGTGACATCATGGGCTATACAGTCCACAGAATTCTCCAGGGCAGAGTACTGGAGTGCATAGCCTTTCACATCACGGGATCTTCCACACCCAGGGATTGAACCCACATTTCTTGCATTGCAGGGGGTTTCTTTCAGTTCAGTTCAGTTCAGTCACTCACTCGTGTTCAACAATTTATGACCCCATGGACTGCAGCAGTCCAGGACTCCCTGCCCATCACCAGCTCTTGGAGCTTACTCAAACTCATGTCCATAGAGTCAGTGACACCGTCCAATCATCTCTCATCCTCTCTCATCCCCTTCTCCTCCTACCTTCAGTTTTTCCTAGCATCAGGGTCTTTTAAGTGAATCAGTTCTTCACATCAAGTAGCCAAAGTTTTGAAGTTTCAGCTTCAGCATCAGTCCTTCCAATGAATCAGTTCAGTTCAGTTCAGTTGCTCAGTCGTGTCTGACTCTTTGCGACCCCATGAATCGCAGCACGCCAGGCCTCCCTGTCCATCACCAACTCCCGGAGTTCACTCAAACTCGCATCCATCGAGTCAGTGATGCCATCCAGCCATCTCATCCTCGGTCATCCCCTTCTCTTCCTGCCCCCAATCCCTCCCAGCATCAAAATCTTTTCCAATGAGTCAACTCTTCACATGAGGTGGCCAAAGTACTGGAGTTTCTGCTTTAGCATCATTCCTTCCAAAGAAATCCCAGGGTTGATCTCCTTCAGAATATTCAGTACTAATTACCTTTAGGATGGACTCATTGGATCTCTTGCAGCCCAAAGGACTCTCAAAGAGTCTTCTCCAACACCACAGTTCAAAACCATCAATTCTTCAGCACTCAGCTTTCTTTATAGTCCAACTCTCACATCCATACATGACTACAGGTAAAACCATAGCTTTGATGAGGTGGAACTTTGTTAGCAAAGTAATGTCTCTGCTTTTTAATATACTGTCTAGATTGGTCATAGCTTTTCTTCCAAGGAGCAAGCGTCTTTTAATTTCATGGTTGCAATCACCATCTGCAGTGATTTTGGAGCCCCGCAAAAAAAAGTCTCTCACTGTTTCCATTGTTTCCCCATCTATTTGCCATGAAGTGATGAAACCAGATGCCATAATCTTATTTTTTGAATGTTGAGTTTTAAGTCAACTTTTTCACTCTCCTCTTTCACTTTCCTCAAGAAGCTCTTTAGTTCTTCTTCACTTTCTGCCTTAGGGATGGTATTACCTGCATATCTGAGGTTATTGATATTTCTCCTGGCAATCTTGATTCCAGCTTGTGCTTCATCCAGCCTGGCCTTTTGCATGATGTCCTCTGCATATGTTAAATAAACAGGGTGACAATATACAGCCTTGACATACCCCTTTACTGATTTGGAACCAGTCTGATCCATGCCCAGTTCTAACTGTTTCTTCTTGACCTGAATACAAATTTCTCAGGAGGCAGTTCAGAAGGCCTGGTATTCCCATCCTTTAAGAAATTTCCACAGTTTGTTGTGATCCACACAGTCAAGGCTTTGGCATAGTCAACAAAGCAGAAGTAAATGTTTTTTTTTTTTTTTCTGGGACTCTTATTTTTTTGATGATCCAACGGATGTTGGCAATTTGATCTCTGGTTCCTCTGCCTTTTCTAAATCCAGTGGATTCTTTACCAGCTTAGAATAAATCATTTTATATTTAGCTATAGCTATATGAGCTTATGATACTGACTGTGTATATGTTTGGGATAGTTTTACACTAAAAGACTTGGTGTCTCATAAAGTAAGCTATATTTTAAAGCAAAATTTGGTTATCAACTCTTATCTAAACTACTGTTTATTCAAATTCATGTACAAGTGAGTAACACAATTCAAAAATGGATGTCATAAAATAAATAAATAGCTTTAACATTTCACAATTGATAGCTTCAAATTCTGAGCTCAGGAGGACTTTTGAGAGTTCTTTGTTCTACAAGGAGTTCAAACCAATCAGTCCTAAATGAAATCAAGCCTGAATGTTCATTGGAAGGACTGATGCTGAAGCTGAAGCTCTAATACTTTGGCTACCTGATATGAAGAGCTGACTCATTGGAAAAGTCCCTACTGCTGGGAAAAATTGAATGTAATAGGAGAAGATGGCACCAAAGGATGAGATGGTTAGGTTGCATCACCAACTCAATGGACATGAACTTGAGCAAACTCTGGGAGATAATGGATGACAGGGAAGCCTGATGTGCTATAGACCTTGGGGTTGCAAAAAGTTGGACACGACTTAGCAACTGAACATGACACATAACATTTCACACACACACACACACACACACACACACAAACATACACATACAGACAAATGAATTATTGTGACAGAGGCAGTCCAATTAGGCAACTTAAATATGCAAGTCAAAACTCTGCTTCATTTGGTCATTAATTTCGTATCACTAGTTGAAATACTAAATATTCTCAGTTCATTGAATCTTAAGTTTAGATCCATACAGAATTACTTTCTAAAAGACTTATCAATGATCTCTATTTTCAGCTCTTTGATAGACACATTAAATTTCCAGTTCAGTATATACATAATTTTTTGGGTGTCACCAAAAGACTCTAATTCATTTATGTTTAGTTCAAGAATGGGAAGTTGAACTGTAGTAACAAGTGACTGGAATTTACGATGTGAAGATGGATTTGTTGCATCTCATCTTGAAATGGCATTGAACTATATTCACCCTTACAAGCATCTCTACTTGCTCACAAATATGAACCAGTCACATATCTCTTCTCTGACAACAACAGAGAATGAGATACAGCAATAATCGTAATGTACAAGCAGCATCTGTTCTTCTGAGCCAAGGAACACATATATAAAGTAAGCCTTTCCTCAGAGGTTTCTTTCTCATAGCCTTCTCTCATAAGTTTCTAGAATTTCAGAGTTTGATTGCTCCCAGTATATATATTTCTACTCATTTTTCATCTTGCAATAGTGGTTATTTTTTTCTTAAATAATATATTTCTAGTATAATTATTACCTACCTAGGAATGACATTAAGTGAGTTCCAGTAATATTGCCCTTCATTTATCATATAATTTTATACACATATATAAATGTTTTGAAAGATTTATCTCTAGAATTAGAATTTCTGTTTGAAATACTCATGCATTTGTCATTTTAATACAAATCTCCAAAATTTCTTAGAAAAATACTTTGTTCATGTGTACATTCACCAGCAACATATGAAATTCTCACTTCCCTAATATCTTGCCAATACTAGGCATTGTTGAGCTCATTTAAAATGTTGGTTATGTGATAGGTTAAAAATATAATTTAAAATAATTTTAATTCCACTGATTAATGTGTAACTTTAGCACCTTTTTCTAGTATTATTGGTGGTCACGGTGACCATTCATTGAAAAACTGGTTTTTTCACCCCATTTTTACAGACTGTAAAGTATATAGCATGTTTATTTTTCCAGTACAGTACCTGGAATGTATCTCAATCCTGTTTTGTTTTTGCTATTTTTCTCAAATTAAGAATTATAGTAAGACGGTAATGTAAAATTTCATTTCTGAAAACTCCTGCTTTCAAATGAAATTATCAAAAGATTTTTTTGACATACTGGAAATGTCAACATTTAGCCAAATATAGTATCATGCTAATGAAAGAACAGCCACGCAGTTATTTTGCTTTTCTCTGAAAATTCAGCATGACTCTGCTACATCTAAAGAAAATTAATAAAAAATCTCTGAGTGGTCTGAATAGGAAGCAAGACAAGATGTGAGAGTAGTTGGAAAGAACTTCATTTCCTCTAATGCCACTAGCTGCCCCATCCACACAGTTTCCTCCATTATCAAGGTCCCCTAAAGAGTGGCACCTTGATTACAATTGATAAATCTACACTGACACACAATTTTCACTCTACATCCATAACTGACATTAGTGTCGCTATTAGCATCATACATACTATGGGTTTAGTAAAATAGCAAGTATTGACAATTAGAGTATCATACAGAGGGGCTTCATTCCGTTCCATTCCGTTCAGTCGCGCAGTCGTGTCCGACTCTTTGCGACCCCATGAATCGCAGCACGCCAGGCCTCCGTGTCCATCACCAACTCCCGGAGTTCACCCAGACTCACGTCCATTGAGTCCATGATGCCCTCCAGCCATCTCATCCTCGGTCGTCCCCTTCTCCTCCTGCCCCCAATCCCTCCCAGCATCAGGGTCTTTTCCAATGAGTCAACTCTTCGCATGAGGTGGCCAAAGTACTGGAGCTTCAGTTTGAGCATCATTCCTTCCAAAGAAATCCCAGGGTTGATCTTCTTCAGAATGGACTGGTTGGATCTCTTTGTAGTCCAAGGGACTCTCAAGACACTGCCCTAAAAATCTTCTGTGCTCCACATATATACTCCTGCACCAATGATCAAGCAACCATTGATCTTTCTATCATCTCCACAGTCTTGTCTTATCCAAAACATCGTGTGGTTGGAATCATACAATGTGTAGCCTTTTCAGATGGGCTTATTTCACTTAGTATATAGATATGAGGGGTCTCAATATCTTCATTGCTTGATAGTGTATATCTTTTTAGCACTGAATAATTTATTTTCTGGATGTACTCCAGATGATTTATCCATTACCTACTGAAGTACATGGGGTTCCCTGATAGCTCAGTTGGTAAAGAATCTGCCTGCAATGCAGGAGACTCTGGTTTGACTCCTTGGTCAGGAAGATCCTCTGGAGAAGGGATAGGCTACCCACTCTAGTATTCTTGGGTTTCTCTTATGGTTCAACTGGCAAAGAGTCTGCCTGCAATGCAGGAGACTCCAGTTTGATTCCTGGGTTGGGAAGATCCCCTGGAGAAGGGAAAGGCTACCCACACTGGTACCTGGCTAGGAGAATTTCATGGATTGGATAGTCCATGGAGTTGCAAAGAGTTGGACATGACTGAGCCTGGCGTGCTGCGATTCATGGGGTCGCAAAGAGTCGGACACGACTGAGCGACTGAACTGAACTGAACTGAGCAACTTTCAGTTTACTGATGTACGTCTTAGTTGCTTCTAAGTTTTGGTAATTATGAATAAAACTACTGAATATCTGTGTGAACATGTGTGGACATCAGTTTTCAGCTCCTTAAGGTAAATAGTAAATTGCTGATTCCTATGGAAAGAGTATGCTTTGGTTTGTAAGAAAATGCCAAAATCTCTCCTAAAGTGGCTGTCCCCTTTCTCATTCCCACCAGCAATGAATGAGAGTTCCTCTTTCTCTGCCTACTTACCAGTGTTTGGTGTTGTCAGTGTTCCATATTTTGCCTTTGTAAGAGGTGTGTAGTTGTTTCTCTTGTTTGAATCTGCATTCCTCTGATGGGCCTTGTTTTCATGTGCTTATTTGCTGTTTGTATATCTTCTTTGATGAGATGTCTGTTAAGGACTTCGGCCCATTTTGTAATCAGATTATTTTTCTTATTGTTGAGTGTTGTGTGTTCTTTATATATATTTTTCATATCAATCCTTTATTAGATGTTCTTTTACAAATATTTTCTCCCAGTCTGTGGCTTATTATGTCATCTTCTTGATTATTTTGTAAAATAAGTGACAAAAGAGATTGTAATACTTCTCTAGGCCATTGTTAGCATTGTAAAATGTGCTGTATAATTTCTGGATAATGCAAAAACAGAGGAAAAATTAAGCAAACTCTTATAATAGCAAAATGATGTCTTAATTCAATGAATGTGTGCATTTATAACTGCGTGTGTGAAAACCTGCCAGGCTCCTCTGTCCATGGGATTCTCCAGGCAAGAATACTGGAGTGGATTGTCAATCCCTCTTCCAGGGGATCTTTCTGACTCAGGGGCCAAACCTGCATCTCTTGTGCCTTCTGCATTGGCAGACAAGTTCTTTACTACTAGGACACCTGGAAGCCCTATTTATAACTAAAGAAAATAAAGTAAACCACAATAGGAACTGCTTTGCCTTCAGTGCCTCTATACCTGAAGAAGTTGTTCTTTATCATTCAAATAATGGTTAACATGAATATTGTGTGACAGAAATTATTTTACAATTGAGAAAAATCATTCAGTTTAGAAACAAGATGGCAACAAGAAAAGAATGGAGGTAGATGGGATAGTTGTAAGAGCATCTACATAATTCAACTGATGTAATAATTAGTGATTATATAAAAGAGTAATTAAATTATTAAAATAATCCCATGAAGACTGAATAAAAGCATTAACTCTGGGGATGATTAAAAATAGGTAAATTTCAGAAATAGTGAGACATTTGTATCAAATGATTTTGTGTGTATGTGTATGCTCAGACTCTTTGTGACCCCATGCCCACCAGGCTCCTCTCTCCATGGATTTTCCAAGCAAGAATATCTGGGTGGATTTTCATTTTCCTCTTCCAGGGGATCTTTCAGACCTAAGGATCAAATCTACTCTCTTGCATTGGTAGGTGAGGTTAACTGGTAAATAGAAACACAGATTTCAATTATTGGTAAATAGAAATACAGTTCACAGGCTCGCAAAGTGTCAGATCTGACTTAGTAACTGAAGAACAAATAGAAACAAGGGGGAAAAGGAAAAAGAGGAAAGAAAGAGAGGGAGGAAGTGAAAGGAAGAGAGAAAGGCACAAGGGAGGGAGGAAAGGCAGGAGGAAGGGAGAAAGAAATCTCCCCACTGTTTTTCTTAGGTATTTGAGAACATGGTATTTTCAGTTGCAGAGAGAAGACAAGAAAAATAAAACTATTTAAATGACATTGGGGCCTATTTTACAAAGTGAAGTAAGCCAGGAAAAAAAACAAACAAACAAACAAAAAATATAGTCAACTAAGACGGGCGGATCATGGTGGAGAAGTCTGACAGAATGTGGTCCGCTGGAGAAGGGAATGGCAAGCCACTTCAGTATTCTTGCCTTGAGAACCCCATGAACAGTNTGATCATACCATTGTGATTATCTTGGTCATGAAGATTTTTTTTTTTGTACAGTTCTTCCGTGTATTCTTGCCAGCTCTTCTTAATATCTTCTGCTTCTGTTAGGTTCATACCATTTCTATCCTTTATCAAGCCCATTTTGCATGAAATGTTCCCTTGGTATCTCTAATTTTCTTGAAGAGATCTCTAGTGTTTCTCATTCTGTTCTTTTCCTCTATTTCATTGCATTGATCACTGAGGAAGGCTTTCTTATCTCTTCTTGCTATTCTTTGGAACTCTGCATTCAGATGCTTATATCTTTCCTTTTCTCTTTTTGCTTTTCGCTTCTGTTCTTTTCACAGCTATTTGTCAGGCCTCCCCAGACAGCCATTTTGCTTTTTTGCATTTCTTTTCCATGGGGATGGTCTTGATCCCTGTCTCCTGAACAATGTCACAAACCTCATTCCATAGTTCATCAGGCACTCTATCTATCAGATCTAGGCCCTTAAATCTAGTTCTTACTTCCACTGTATAATCATAAGTGATTTGACTTAGGTCATTCCTGAATGGTCTAGTAGTTTTCCCTATTTTCTTCAATTTTAGTCTGAATTTGGCAATAAGGAATTCATGATCTGAGTCACAGTCAGCTCCCAGTCTTGTTTTTGTTGACTGTATAGAGCTTCTCTATCTTTGGCTGCAAAGAATATAATCAATCTGATTTTGGTTTTGACCATCTGGTAATGCCCATGTGTAGAGTCTTCTCTTGTGTTTTTTTTTTTTTTTTTTTTTTTTTTTGCGACTAAACAACAATTTTATTTTCTTAATCTTGACAACAGACAACTCTTATGTGTTTCATAATTAAACATGTAAGCATTTAAGAAGGAGCTATGGTTAGAACTTCCTCTGTATGTCCCAATTCCCATATCCAGTTCATCCCAAGGACTGCAGACAGAGAATATGAGCAACAAAGCTCTTTGAAGGGATGGGAGAGGGACTCTGAGAACAGATTAAAAGGATTAGAGTGCATTAATCTGGTATGACCAGTACGTTCTCTTGGCGAAATTCTCTTAGCCTTTGCCCTGCTTTATTCTGTATTCCAAAGCCAAATTTCCCTGTTACTCCAGGGTTTTCTTGACTTCCTACTTTTGCATTTCAGTCCCCTATAATGAAAAGGACATCCTTCTTGGGTGTTTGTTTTAAAAGGTTTTGTACGTTTTCATAGAACCGTTCAACTTCAGCTTCTTCAACATTACTGGTTGGGGCATAGACTTAGACTACTGTGATACTGAATGGTTTGCCTTGGAAATTAACAGAGATTATTTTGTCGTTTTTGAGATTGCATACAAGTACTGCATTGGATATGAGGAGAATATAGCAGTGTGTAAATAATCCAGTTTAGAATTATCCTGAATATTTTAAAGTGGTTAAAAAAGTCAAGCCTGTCTTTTCAAGATAGTTTAGAAAAAACAAGTGACATTTTCCTGGTTATCATATGTTTACAGGGAATCCATGCAACCTAGGTTTTTCTAATCAGATATACTCATTTTGAGTCTTTGATTTTGACAACAAATATCTGAGGAAGACAAACAGCAGACATTCATATTGCTAGCACCTATGGCAACAGAGCTACAATATTGAGGGTCACCTGTGGTAATAGCTCTCTTATTACATAATTGTGTAATTAGGAAAATAAATCTTCAGATAATTTTGTTTATTATCTAGGTGGAATGGAATTTTATTTATATTACATGTTAATCCTGAAGACTGACTTGATCCTTTTTCGTGTTAAAAAAGTGACAAGAGAAGACTTAGGTAAAGAGAGAATTGTCCACCTCAAATTCATTCTGTTAACAAGTACTACTATAAGGAACAGCTAAATGTTGGTTTATAATGAGTGTATCACCTCAGAATACTTATTCTCATATGAGTATATAGCCACAAATGCTGTTTGCATGTGTGAAAAAGAGTGGTATCCATCTGATATACCAGGTTTCTGTGTGTGTGTGTAGGCTCTGTATATAAATCTCATCATACATGAATGAATAGAACATACAGAGTTGAGGGGCTTCTTTAGTATGTATAATGTATATAGGCTTAGTTTGCCATATAGGAAACTCTTCTCTTGTATCTCAGCTGGTAAAGAATCCACCCACAATGTGGGAGACCTGGGTTCAATCCCTGGGTTAGGAAGATTTCCTGGACAAGGAAAAGGCTACCCCTGGAGAATTCCATGGACTGTATAGACCATGGTTCACAAAGAGTCAGACATGACTGAGCGACTTTCACTAGTTTGCCATAGGTAATGTTTTAACAAACATGTATTCCAAATGAAAAGGCCATTATTAATCTGATGTGTAATGTATGGTTTGTGAAAGTCTTATTGTAAGTGATGGAATTGGATATGTTGTTATAAAGTTTTGTTTAATTTATAGGATTAATAGTTTTATTTTAGCTTGTTTAGGTGGTAAGTTTACAATGTTTAGTGTCTCATTATTCTGGTTACTGAAGGGTATCTGAAAGCTTGACTTCAAATATGATTATCTTATAGTAGAGCTTTCTTTGATTCCATGTTGTGCAGGCAGAAAGTCAAGGTGGTGTTGACACATGATTTAAAAGATTTGGATGTTTGGATAATTTTTTGTAGTAAAGAAATTGGTTTTTTTTTTGAAGGTTTTTCTAGGTGTTCTTTATTGGTTGGGTATGGTTATGGATTGATGGTGGTGGTGAGTTTATTATTATTTGTCCGTATAATTACCATTCTTGAGATTACTTATGAAAATTAAATACCTAATCTGATCTATAATGAAATAAAAATAGATACTGAAGTTCTGGGAGTTGTCCCTGGAAGCTCAGCTGAGTTCCTATTTTTTAGTAAAACCAACCTTTGTGTGGAACATTTTCATATCCTTTTGTGAAAGTATAAATCTCAATATTACAGAGGAATTACTTGATAAATTTAATCATGCATAAAGATAATGAACTAGGTCCAAGTTTTATTTAGCAATTAATATGGGAACAAACAGGATGATGAAACCCAGTCAAGAGAAAAATGAGAAACCAACATGCAAAATTCTCAGTGCAACAAAGAAATGCTAAGAATTGCATTGCTAAGTTGAATACAAACTTAGTGTATTATTTCAGTTAGTACACTCTGTGACAATAAAACTTAATTTTAGAGTTGTCTTCTCTATGAAAACTCATTTGCATCTCTACTAGACAAAAATCCTGTCCTCTTTTATCAGTTTTCTAGAAGTCAACATCTAACTTTACATTGTAAATCAGTTTAGTTCAGTTCAGTCGCTCAGTCATGTCCAACTCTTCGCAACCCCATGAACTGCAGCATGCCAGGCCTGCCTGTCCATCACCAACTCCCAGAGTTTACTCAAATTCATGTCCATTGAGTTGGTGATGCCATCCAACCATCTCATCCTCTGTCGTCCTCTTCTCCTCCTGCCTTCAATCTTTCCCACCATCAGGGTCTTTTCCAATGAGTCAGTTCTTTGCATCAGTTAGCCAAAGTATTGGACACAGCAATTCAAAGAAAGGCACATTCACGTAAGAATCAGATGATCTTTAGGTGTGCTTGTTAAACAGAGTGCTACAATGATACTGGAGGGTTCAACGATGAACTTATGCTTCATTTCTGAGTTTTGAAAATTTAGGTTCCCTCTTGTGCTCATAAATAACCTCTGTAGATTATTTAGAGGAGGGGCTTATTGTGATTTTGTTTTATTTAACCTTATTAATTTGCATCCAGTGCAATTTAAAGGATCAGTTAATACATATAAGGTTTATTGTTGTATAATCAGCAAATCTTGATTCAGATTGTGTTAAATAACTATTAAGCTTAATAAATGAGATTCTGTCTAGAGCATGTATAGGAAATCTAGAATTTCATTTTAAATAGTCCCTACTGTTCCAGACTCTTATTCTTACTACAACTTGAGAAGTTCACTTGAATCAGGTTTCACATATATACCTCAAATGTGGGCAACTTTCTCTCTCCTGTTCCTGCTAATCAGTGATCTCTCTTCCTACTGTAATGCTGGGATAGAGTACAACAAGGGACACCAAACTGTTTGCCTAGGAAAGCTGTAGGCTTTGATTCCAAATACCAATTATGCATGTGTCCTTAGTGGGGCTTGTTCTTTCAGATTGAATGACATGTATTCTCAAATATGATCCTTCAGTTACGACCTTGATGACACAATTTTTCCAATTGTGTCCAACTGGGAATTTCCAACTCCCAGTGTAAAGGAGTACATATTTTCAGCTTTTGCAAAAGACTGCATTACCATGAAACACAGTGGCTCAGTAAAAACAAATTTTACCTGAATTCAGAGGAGTGGTGAGAACAAGTTACTAAATAAAAGAATGTTTTGCACAAGTGTAACAACAACAAAAAAAAAGATCAAAGGAGAATGGGTTTTCTCATACACCCATGAGGAAGTAGAATGTTTAAAAGAGTACTAACAGGGAATCTCCACCTGGTGGTACAGTAGTTAGGACTCAGCACTTTCACTGCTGAAGGCCTGGGTTCAATCCCTAGTCAGGGAACGAAGATCCCACATGTCACACGATGTGGCCAAATAAGAAGAAAGGAGTACCAACAATTTCCAAAAAGAAAAGATGAATATGCATGATTAGATTGCTCTCATCAGTTTGTTTAGTCTGGTGTAGGTAATGTCCTACTATATCTAGGGTTATCAATGTACTTCTGGGAAGTTATCTGCTCTTCTCTAAAATTTAATCTTGGAAATTCTAACTCAGTCTCCTGATCAGTTGGATTGGTATCTAATTGAGGTGGCAGTGTCAGCTTACACTAGGAAAGCTGTTTCCACGAGTTTCTTCCTTGCATGTCAGTAGATAAGAGAGTATCTGTAAGGTCCTCTCAAACATGATTTTGAGGTTAACTTCTCCTAATTCTGTTCTGTATCATGTAGGAAAAACCTTCAGATGAACATGGGAGTAAAGCAGAAATCACATGATAGTTAATATTAATTGATTATTATATGATAGTAAATAACAGTGTCAGAAAGGAGAATGCAATAGTCTACTAATAGGCTATAATGCATAACTATTTTAAAAAGATTTGGTCTGTTTCTCTTTCCCTTAAGAGTAAGAACATGTTGTGACTTTTGTCTTGTTCAGTGGTTGAGACTTCATGCTTCCAATACAGGGGACACAGGTTCAATCCCTGGCCAAGGAACTAAGATCCTGCATTCCACTCAGCACCCCCACCCACCCAAAAAGGAAAATTATATTATGGGCATTGAACAGCTCTTCTGGTATTTCCAATCCATTCTTTATTACATTAAAAAAATTGTCCATCTCTGAAATGTATTTCTATTATCATTTTACCTGCTCAGTATTAACTAGGAATTTGAAATTTTCCTTTTTAACAACTCCTCCCATATCCCATATTGAGGGCTTAATACACAATGTTGAGCTATATATGAAGCATGGATATTTCTACTTCTAGCCATGACTATTTGCAGGTGCTGATTGTATTCTCCTGCCTTAAACAACTAGAAAACTAAACCAAAGAGCTTAAATAGTCGTTCTCAGATAGTGGGCAACAATCAGTGCAGAACTGTGATCCATGAGAGAAGGGAATACTAGGAGAGCCTTATAATTGCCCTTGTGTTTTTCCTGGATGTACTTTCCAGGTCTTATAGCAGGAGGACCCTAAGCAAAGCATAGCTGTCTTGTGGATTTGAGGAGAAAGAGATTGGATTTTGGGGAGATCAGAGTATCTGGAATTTTGAGGGATGAAGTTCAAAAGTGAGAAAGCTTTCCAGAGAAAAGCCTCTAGAAATCTGCATGGGATGGCTTGAGTATGTTGTTAGTATCTATAAGACACAGAAATAGGGTGAAGTTCTACAAGGCTGGTCAAAGTACTAATAGGGAGCTTTTATCTGAACCATTCTAAGAACATATGGTTATGAGAGCTGGACTGTAAAGAAGTCAAAACACCAAAGAATTGATGCCTTTGAACTATGGTGCTGGAGAAGACTCCAGCAAGAGATCAAACCAGTCAGTCTTAAGGGAGATCTACCCTGAATATTCACTGGAATGACTGATGCTGAAGCTGAAGCTCCAGTATATTGGTCATCTGATGCAAATAGATGACTCACTGGAAAAGTCCCTGATGCTGGGAAAGATCAAGAGCAGAAGGAGAAGAGGGCGTCAGAGGATGAGATGGCTGGATGGCATCACTGATGCAATGAACATGAACTTGGGCAAACTCTGAGAGACAGTGAGGGATAGGGAGCCCTGATGTGCCGCAGTCCATGAGGTTGCAAAGAGTCAGACACAACTAGGTGATTGAATGACAACAACAACATCATCAAGAGCTCACATCCATTGCCAACATTCACTGGATCATAGAAGAAGCTAGAGAATTCCAGAAAAGCATCTAATTCTGCTTCATTAACTATGATAAAGCTTTTGTGTGGAATAAAACAAACTGTGGAAAATTCTTAAAGAGATGGGAATATCAAACCACTTTACCTACCTCCTGAGAAACCTATATGCAGGTCAAGAAACAACCATTAGAATCAGCCATGGAAAAATGAGCTGGTTCCACATTGGAAAGAGAGCACATCAAGGCTGTATATTGTCACCCTGCATATTTAACTTACATGCAGAATCATGTGAAATGCCAGGCTGGGTGAGCATGAACTGGAATCAAGGTTGCAAGGAGAAGCATCAATAACCTCAGATAGCAGATGATGCCACCCTTGTGACAGAAAGCAAAGAGGAACTGAAGAGCCTATTGATGAAAGTGAAAGAGGAAAGTGAAAAAGCTGGCTTAAAACTCAACGTTCAAAAAATGAAGATGGTGGTATCTGGTTCCATCACTTCATGGCAAACAGATGGGAAACCAATGGAAAGAGTGCAAGCATCTTTTAATTTCATGGCTGCAGTCACCGTCCACAGTGATTTTGGAGCCCAAGAAAATAAAGCCAGGCATGCTACAGTCTATGGGGTCACAAAGAGATGGACACGACTGAGTGACTGAACAACAAGTGTTCATATGTGTCTGAAGATACTCTAACTAGCCGTATTAGAAGATAGACTTTTTTGGACATATGGGAACTTCAGTAAAAACCCCAGAAAGGTAACACCATAATAACAAGTCTAAACCAGCTCTAAATTAAAGGCTATTTTAGACCCACTTAAAAAAATCCAATTGATTTGTTCATAATATAACCCCCCCACCAAAAAAAAGAAAAAAGCACTTCCCTTGTAGCTCAGTTGGTAAAGAATCTGCCTGCACTGCAGGAGACCTGTGTTCAATCTCTGGGTTGGGAAGATCCCCAGAGGGAAATAGCAACCCACTCCAGTATTCTTGCCTGGAGAATCCCATGGACAAAGAAACCTGGCAGGATACAGTTCATGGGGTCCCAAGTGTCAGATACAACTTAGTGACTAAATCACCACCACCAAACAAACAAACTAGGAGAAACAACAATACTCAGACATCTAACAGTGTAACAATTACAGTGTGCAAGATCCAGTAATAAAATTACTGTGCCTACTAAGAAGGTTGAAAATGTGGCTTAAAGCCAGGAGAAACTACACATAAAGAACTAGGAAAAAAAGAGCCGATAGAATTAAGAGAAAGGGAGTTTTCAAAAGCTATTCCAAGTGTATCAAGGGTTTAAAGAAAAATAACATAATGAGAGAGATGTAACATGTAAAAATAACTGAATAGAATTTCTAGAACTGAAATTTCTATGCCATCTGAAATTCTTCAGTATTTGTTGATAGCTTGTGTATTTTGAGTAATGGCTCTATATCACCAAGATTGTTGAATGAATGGATATAGAGTTGTTCATAAGATTTTTTATTATCCTTGTAATGACTTTGGGATCAATGGTTACATTCCATTTTTTCATTCCTGATTTTCATAGTTTGTAATTGTCTCTCCTCCCTTGCCCTAGAGATTTATGCATTGTATTGATCTAATTAGAGATACAGTATGTGGTTTTGTTGATTTCTGCTCAGATCTTTATGTTTTCCTTCTTTTGTTTGCTTTGGGTTTGATTTTAGGTTTTATGTAGCTTGCAAAAGGGTCAATTTTAGGTTACTTTAGTTATTTTTCTTTCCATTCAGTTCAGTTCAGTTGCTCAGTCGTGTCCGACTCTTTGCGACCCCATGAATCACAGCACGCCAGGCCTCCTTGTCCATCACCAACTCCTGGAGTTCACTCAGACTCACGTCCATCGAGTTGGTGATGCCATCCAGCCATCTCATTCTCTGTCATTTCCTTTTCCTCTTGCCCCCAATCCCTCCCAGCATCAGAGTCTTTTCCAATGAGTCAACTCTTCGCATGAGGTGGCCAAAGTACTGGAGCTTCAGCTTTAGCATCATTCCTTCCAAAGAACACCCAAGGCTGATCTCCTTTAGAATGGACTGGTTGGATCTCCTTGCAGTCCAAGGGACTCTCAAGAGTCTTCTCCAACACCACAGTTCAAAAGCATCAATTCTTTGGTGCTCAGCCTTCTTCACAGTCCAACTCTCACATCCATACATGACCACAGGAAAAACCATAGCCTTGACTAGACGGACCTTAGT